>MU224484.1:3270200-3283875 GCA_018584345.1 Thuja plicata
GAAATTTAGCCCTTAGGGCCGACCAAACTTAGAATTATTTTATTTTTCAATTTAGTACATCAAAGTCGGCTCAAAATAAATTTTGAAACCCAAAAATTTTGAAGGAAAATTATTTTCTGCTATTTCAAGTGGCCCAACTTCCGGAGACCATAAGTCATCACCAGTTGACTCGATTGACTATTATAACCCCATTTCGGAAATGCCACGAAGCACTCCACAACGGCTCAATTATGCAAGTGTCATTGCCCAAGTTTCAACCTCATCCGGGGACTCTAAAGCCTTCAAAACTGAGCTCGAAGTTTCTGTACCCTGTTTTCAATACCGAAAATTTTCAATATCTTAAAAACTAGACCTGATCTAGCCATGAAACTTTACTTGCAAGCTGATATGACTGAGATGAACCTCCACATGCAAAATTAGAACATTCCGAGATCATATGGCCAACTTACTAAAAATAGCAAGTTTCCATAAATAGCAGCTCTGCACAAGGTAGCCCTTATTGAAAAGAAAACAGAACTATTTTTGGGTGATGCAAGATTGCCCTTACACCCAGGATGCTCCTGCATCATCAAGACTCCATCTTCACTAGTTCTTAAGTATAAATTACTATCTGCACTAACCTTTTTTTAAACCAAGAAGTGATAAATACCTATCTAACTAAGCATACCAAGCTCAAGGAGCTTGTTTTAGACCATGCAATTCCTTCTTCAATATGCAAACCTTAACTCTATCATCTGTTAAAGAGAAATGATCAGGTTTCTCAATGTAGACTTATTCTTCTAGATCACCACTTAGAAATGAAAACTTCACATCCATATAATATACTTTAAAGTCTTTATTTATTAGATAAGAAAGGCACAATCTCACTTCTTCTAATCAAGCAACAAAGGAAATTTTTCCTTCAAATCTATTTCTTCGTGTTGTGTATAGCCTTTAAAAACCAATATAGCCTTATTACTTATAACCATGGCTTCTTCATTAATTTTGTTTATGAAAACCCATTTAGTACCAATCACATTCTTACCCTTAGGTCTAGGAACAAATTCCCAAGTGTTGTTTTTCCCTATTTTATCCAATTCTTCCTACATTGCCTTAATCCAAGATTCATCTTTACATGCTTCATTAATAGTCTTAGCTTCTACTTGTGAAATCAAACAAAGCTTGTTCCTAAGATTTGATCTTGTTATAATTTTCTTATTAGCATTACCAATAATATGATCTATAGGTTGATTTCTCTGAACATAATTCACAGTCTTAGGAGTCTTAGTAGATTCACTCAAGCATACCTCATTTTCATTGTCAATCTCAGAATTTTGATTTTCTTCAAGGTCTAGAAATAATCTCCTATCTTCTAAAACTTGATCACAGTCATACATTCTTTCTTGAATCTGAAACGTTTCAATGATCTTCACATTTTCTGTTTGAACTATTTTCCTTAGTCTTAAATTGAAACATCTGTAAGCTTTACTTTTTGTAGAATACCCAAGGAAAATTTCTTCATCACTTCTAGCATCAAACTTTCCTATCTCATCATCCCTTTTGATGTAACGCTTGCTACCAAATATTCTGAAATATTTCATAGTGGGAGTATGATCAATCCAAATTTCATAAGATGTCTTATTCATACCTTCTCTAATATGTACTTGATTCAAAGTGTAGACTGCAGTACTGACAGCCTCTCTCCAATGCATATGTGGAACATTTCCTTCAAGAAACATAGTCTTGGCAGCATCTAATATAGTCATGTTTCTTCGTTCTGCAATCCCATTCTTCTATGGTGTTCTAGGAATAGATGTATGTCTGTATATCCCATGCTTTTTGTAGTAAGCATTGAACATATCAGCTATAAGTTATCCACCTTTGTCTGACCTCAAACATTTTATCTTCAAACCAGTTTCATTCTCAAAATTTTCATAGAAAAATTGGAACTTATCAAATGCTTTAGATTTCTCTTTAAGAAATACAACCCACATAATCTTAGAATAGTCATCAACAAAGAGTATAAAGTACCTTTCACCATAGTAAGATATTGTTCTTGTAGGACCACAAAGATCTGTATACATACCAAATCTAACTTCTCTTTCGTTGTCAATGGTTTTCTCTTAAATATGCTCTTATTTTGTTTTCCCATTACACACTTTCTACACATAGTATCAGTAGGCGTCAATTTTTTTGGCAAATCTCTTACTGTATTAATGTTACTCACCTTTATAATATTATAAAATTTTATGTGACAAAACCTTATATGGCATAGCCATTTGTAATCTACCTTCACAATAAAATATGTTGCCTCAGTATTATTAAGCTCAAACACATTACCTCTTGATTTAGTACCTATTGTGATCAAATTTCTAGGCTGACCTCTGATAGTATATTTCTCATTCATGAATTGTAAGTGATATCCCTTGTCCACAAGTTGTCCAACACTCAAAAAATTGTGGTTAAATCCACAACAAGTAATACATCATCATTTTTAGTCTTCTCATTAAGAGATATTGAACTGACTCCAATGATAACCTTAGGACTATTATCTCCAAATATGACTACACCACCATCATATTTACTCAATTTAGAAAATTTATCTTTATCACCAGTCATATGATGTGAACATCCACTATCAATGATCCATTTTGATTTCTTTTCAACATGCGATACTAGGCCTTTTTCTTCATGAATAGGCTCATCATCTTTAATAGCAATAAATACAATTTCATCATCAGCCACAATATCATCATTAGACACACCTTCACTAGCATAGTAGAATTACTTATCTTTTGAGTAATTAGACCTATAAAACTTAGGATTATATACTTAGGAATCCTTGTAGGACATCTAGATGCAAAATGACCAATCTTATTAGAAGATAAATATTTCAGGTGTAACTTCCCTTCAAATTTACCGTTACCTTTCTATTCCCTTATTTCTATTAGGCCCACAGGTTTGTCTACTTTCCTTTCTTATTTTTGAATCTCTTCCTAGTCATAAACATATTCTCCAAGATCTTCATATCTATTTCTTCTTCTAGAGCTCGCAAGGCTTGATAAGGTCTTTTTGTCATTAACAACACTAGCCTTGAATGCAGACTCTACTTTGGGTAAAGCATCCTGCAACTCTGTAGTCTGAAAGGTGGTTAGCTTAGCAATCAGAACATATTGAAGACATTATATTTTTTCATTAGTATATGCAAGGAAAAAATGATCGACACCATCGGTTTACACTACACTAATAGACATGGCATAGCACTACCTGACGCCAAGGTTACCCGATACTACCAAGTATAAAGCATCCCGACAAACACTATTTAGTGTTACCCAATGACAAAAAGGACAAAGGACCATGACAAGTAACCAATAGTGCAACCCAAAGAAACAATAGAGTGGAACTTGACAGATGAAGGGAACCCAAAAATCAGCTCAATTAAGGAACACTGACAGACTTTCAGTTCAACCCGACGATCAAGAACTGACACTCAGTTACATCCCGCAAAAGGTGGATATGACTTTCCACTTCAGATAAATCACAGAAGTTTTATATTTAGCTTCTTGATTTGTTTTAAATCCATTATGTGTGAATAACGTAATGTAATTATTATTTTTTTAATCAGTTTAACTATTTTAAAACATGCAAACTAAAAGATCAAGGTCAAGTTGTATACCTTGGATCTAGAGTTAACATTGTAACGCGTGATTCTAAAATAGATCAAATACTTGTATAAATAGATGGTCAATCAATTATGAACATGTTGTTTGATGATGATTGTAGCCACTAAGGGCATCTAAGTGTCAGCCAAGAGAATTCATGTAGAAGGATAGAAAATGATCAATTCAGTTTCAAGAACAAGAACATAGGCTACCGATGAGAAGGAAAATATATTAATCAATCACTATAGGTGATATTCATATTTGGTGAGCTTTAATGGATCTATGATAAGAAATTATAGATTACATATAGTCAGGTCAAACATATTGTACTCATTCTAACAAGTGTATCACACTTAAGAAATCCTTTCAAGGAAGGTGGACTTAACAGTCCTATTGTAAATCTCTTAACTAAGTGCACACTTCATTAGTGTTACTAAAATCTCTTAAAAGAGTAGATCCTAATAGGTCGCCACATTAATACTCCTACTAGGGTAGATCATCAAAATTGATCAATTGTAAGCCTTTATCGGCTCCCTTCCATTCCGCAGATAGTGAAGTTTTGTGGGTGCCATCCCCACCGTAGTTTTTACTTCTTAACAGGAGTTTTCTGTGATATCATATCTTATGTTATGTGTCTATTTCTTTCATGAATGTTTCTATGAATGATTGCATACAATTAAGTTTATGAATTAATACTACATGCATAAGAAAGAACATCATATATGGTCGGTAATACAGTAAAGAATGATTACTAATGATGAAAGGTGAAAAGTGTTAAAAGTTTTAGAGGTACTAATTTACCCCTCCCCTCTCAGTAGTTACCCCTCCCCTCTTAGTACTACCCATTAATCCCAAAAATTGGTATCAGAGCTCAGTCTCTTCTTGGAAATCTTAAAGGCTTAAGAGAAAACATCACACAATGGAGAAGTACAAACTTGATAAAAATATTCAGAATAAAAAGCTTGAAATTTAGATGTTCTATGAATAGTATAAAAAAGAAAGAATCAAGATGAGAGAGATTTTGGATGAGAGAAAAGGTATGGAAACTTGGAGCAATGAAAAATATTATCAAGAAGAAGAGATTCCAAATTTCTTTGAGTGTTTAGGATCAAATACAAGCAAAGCATCAGATAAATTAGAAGAGAACAACAAAAATCTAAAGGAGATCAATCAACATCTGATAGAGCAAATAAAGATGCTGCAAATCAGTCAAGAGACCCAGATGGTAAGAATGATTGATGTGATGAGTTATGCTAGACAAGCTGAAATAGAAAGAACACTAGCTATTGATGACAGGAGGAAGATTACAAAAAATCTACAAGAAAAGGAGTTAGAAATTGAAAGACATGCTGAGCATCACCATGAGATTACAAATAAGATTATTCTTATGATTCAAGAAGCAAAAAGAATGAATATAGAACTCGTTGAAAGAGTATAAACTATCGGGGAACTAAGAGAAGAGAATGAAAAACTAAAGCATGAGGTTAGAGTTCAGCAACAACATAATTAAATTATCAAAAAGGATGAAGAAAGCAATAAAAGAATGGATAATTTTCTTGAAGGACAAAAAAGAGTCAACAACAAAAATGGTCTAGGGTTTACCAAAAAGGGGGAATCATCAATACAAGCCAATCCAAATAATGTTTATGAAAATCCAAGACCAAGAAAGCTTACATGTAAAAACTATGGAAAGCAAGGCCACACATCAAATGTATGCAAAGGCAAAATGAAAGGTATTCCTAAATCTACATCTTCATTCATAGGATTATATTATAAATGTAACAAGAAAGGACATAAAGGATATGAATATAAGTCTAAGATGGATCAACCAAAGAAGGAAACCTACATGGACAAATACTATCCTACATGCAAAATGAATTGGCACACAAGCCTTGAATGCTAGAAAAAGAAAAGGAAAGCATGGAAGCCTAAAGGTCAAGAAAATCCCTATCAACCAAGGAGAATCAGTAATCAATATGTATGGGACTACAGTACTTGGGAAAATTGTACAACATGTGGTAGATATGGTCACATTTCTGCAAACTTCTTGAGAGCATGGACCAAAAGGTCTAGAGGATGGAGAAACTCTGGAATGGCATGCTTACACTGTCATAAAGTTGGTCATCTCATGAAAGACTACAAAGACTGAATGATAAAGAAAAGCATATATCCCAATGGAAACACCATTGAAGATATCCAGAGGGCCAGAGACAAAATGTGGAGAAAAGATTCAAGTAATGATGAAGCTGGACCAAGCAATGCAAATGGTGACACCCCATCCAATGGATCTGGTGACATCACCAACCATACTTAAGATGAACAATTAAGTATGGAACTGCACTACACCAAGTCATATTTTCCATCAGTTCCATTATACAAATTGATAGATAGTCAAAATATGCATGAATATAGATGCATGTTATGTTACTTGCTACAATTTTGAGAAAACAACCCCATTGGTAAACACATACCAAAAAACATCGGTGAACACAAAAGGATGAGTTTTTTACACTTACTGAGAATTTTTGGTCAACACATAAAATGGCTAATTTGCTAATGTAACCCGACACCCATCGGTAAGGAAGTAAAGTTATAAAGTTGTCTTGAAACAACACCGATATCCGTCGGTGAAAGAAAAAATCTTAAAACATATCCTGAGCATCTTGTCAACACCGACAATGTTAATTGAGAGTCTTCCCAATGAAATCTATCTTTATGACCCGACGAGTCGTTGAAAGTTTATGAAAGACTTAGGGAAAAAGTCTAAAAATACTCAACGAGAGCACTTCATTTCTTACATGCCATTTGAGAAGCAAGAGGGGAGCAAAAAAAGAGAAAAAATAGATTAGATAGCAGAGCAACCTTGACTCAATCTAGTGCACTCCAAATAGATCATTCATAAGTTTCACGGATTGAAGTAAGTACCGAGCGCAAAAAAGAACTCTATTATTATTTTCAAGAAAGCCCTAAATTTGAAATACGATGACAACCACTTCAAGAACCATAAAGATTAAGAATGATAAAAATAATGTGGTTAGGATAATAAAGGAAATCACCTATGTGGAACCTAAGTACAAGCTATGCCTGGAGATCACATCGCAACTCGATGATTCTGGCATATTTTCAAAAATTCCACCTAGGCTTTTACTGATAGAGGATGTAAGGTCCTACATTCACTGCAAGATCGCTAAAATAGGTGATCTAGAGATATACCAAGCTTACAAGAAGCTGTGTGATGCAGGAGGAAACCTGAAAGAAGAACACAAGCATATGCAAGTTAGAGGGATAACTAATGTCCTATATTTCCTGAGGGTTTTCAAAATCAACTAGATTAGGTTAGTCTTGAGCAGAATGCATGATCAGAAGTTGTGGTTAGATGAACCTAAGAAAATCACAAAGGATGTGTTACATGCTGTAACTGGTTACCCCATAACTGACAAACCTAAGGCACATAAGCATCCCTCTAGACCAAAATTTGAAAAACTCACAAAAGATATGTGGGATAAAAAAGGTCTCAAGGTAAACACCATCACCGATGAGGAACTGAGGTTCGGTGCATGTGTGATAGGTTAAAAAATCTTCAAGGAAAGTACGATAAACAACATTGCATCAACAAAAGTAAGAACAACTTACAAGATAGTGACAAAGTGAATATAGATGGATCTATGTGAGATCTTGTTGAAACAACTTGATGAGAACATGACAATGATCAAGTCTGCAAAGAAAAACACATGTAAGTTTGGTTTACTTATCATGTGTATATTCTTTTACTTTCAAGAATAATTTCCTTCAGTAGGCAAAGTAAAATGGGATACTACAAAACCAGTCACACTAAAAATTAGTGAACTTATCAAGTCACTAGGAGACAATTTTGATTCAATGATGACTGTATACTTCCTTGACTTCAAGGAAAAGATGATGGAAAGAGTGAGGATCCCTAAGCAATTGATTGAGAAACATAGGGATGAGATATGTTTTATGGTAGATACAGATTTCACTCACATAAAATCGGTTGTACCAAGAACAACCTAGTTAGCACCTCTTGACTATTAAATTAACATAGATAAAGCTAAAAATGCAATTGATGCATTGATCAATGAACCACTTGATAGTAAACAACCAAGATTTGGAACTTATGAAGACGCCAAGTTCAAGATAAAAATAGGCCTAGTAATCAAGAAAACTGTCAACAAGAAGAACAAAATGGTAAAGAATCTTGAAAAGATTCTATCAATTAATGAGGAAGAAAAAGAACAAACAGAGGAAACTGAGGAACATGGTATCATCAATGAAGGCAAAGATGAGAAAAAATCAGATTCTAAGGCAACTGAGTCTGATACACCTCCACCTCCTACAAAGAAATAGAGAACAAGGAGCCAAACAACAAAAGATACTACACCTCTGAAGAAAGGTCAAGTGAGGACCTATAAGAGGAAGAAGTAGACAGGGAAACAAACTGTGAAACCAACACCTACAAAAAGGAGGAAAAGACTGGTCAAGACCAAAGCTGACATAGAAGATACAAAAGAGGATGAGCCTAATGTAACAAAGAAAAGTTTTCTCACTATAACAATTGATGAAATTGCTGAGTCAATTTCTACTACCGGTACAATGACTGATAGGAAAATCAGACAATGGGATAAACTTGAGCCATAGTACCAAAAAAAGATACATGATGCAATAATCAGGGCAATTGTCAAGTTCAAATATGTGCCAGTAGAATTTATTGGCTAAATACCCAAAGAGGTAGGTAACGAAATTTCACAACAATGGTCATATGATATACACACCAAAAAGGAAGCAAGGGAGGGAGTACTTGTCACACTCATGCCTACTGAATCAAAGATGGAAGAAATCAAAGAAATAATGAAAAAGAACTCAAGAAAATTTGTAGCAAAGATAAGAGCTTACAAAGTGCTAGAAGATAAGTTTATAGAGCTGGACAACATGACCGAGGCCAAATGGAGACAACTCCTAGATCTTCCTACAGAGTAAAAAGGTTGTGAGAATCAATTAAATCTCACCAACACACCTCATGTAGAGGAGGAGAAAGAAATTTCTAAGCACATTGCTTTGGACAATGCAAATAATAAAGATGCAATTGACTTAGATCAAGTAATGGATGATCTTGACATTCAAGACATCACTCATTATGACTCTGATAAAGATCCCTAGAAATAAGATGATGTAATCTTTATATCTATTAAGGATCAAACAAAAAAACAATAATTAGAGACAAAAAGAAATAATGACATGGATGTTGCTAATGAAATATGGCCGAACACTTCTATTATAAACATCATAGGACTGGACCCTACCGATCAACTACAAAAAGATGAAGATTTCACTGCTCAACATGATCAAACTGATGAGTAGGACACAAATCAAGATGTAGCACAAGTGAGCACTCGGGATAATATGTCAGTGTTGATAAAGGCCATAAATCTGCTAGAAGGTAATGAAGAATCTAATGTAGCAGATACAAGCATAGCCAAGGACAAGGGTGATGCTAAAACAAAAGATGCCACAAATGACACAAAAGTTACAACTGTAGAGAAAGCTGCAACCGATGATTAGAAAGAAAATTCTACTGATCAGAGTAAAGAAGAAGAACAAAAAGTAGAAGAGGACAAGCAGAAAGAAAAGACACTTGAATAAGAAAAAATAGATGAGTAGGAGAAGAAAATAGAAGAGAAATTTGCAAAAACACCCAAGGCTGATGGAGAGACATCTTCACCAAACTAACAAGTAAACCCCAAGCAGAAAACATAAGAAGCTTCATCTACATAGCCTTCACCGAGCACCTTAGAGAAGACAAATGAACTAGAAATGGTAGTTCATACATCTGCGTCCACACAAATCTCAAGGAAGAGGAAGAGAAAGACTAAGAATCTAGTTACTCTGGATGAAATCATTGAGATTCCAGTATGTGATCCCAAGACATTGGATCCTACTGAATTGACAAAGTATGCAAGACTTTGTGAAAGGAAAGCCATGCAGGACAAGTTGAGAAAAGCCACCAAGGAAGCTAAGGTACTTGAGGTTGCATGAGGAATACTTCAACAAATTGTACCTAATGTAAATGTTGATCAAATATCCCCAATGCTTGACCAATAAGTGGTTCTCATATATACAATCACATCTCAGAATATAGATGTTGAGAAGGCCATGGAAGAAAGAATTGAACAGAAATATGAATTCAAGTTAGCTGAAAAGATAAGCCAAGAAGTGGAATTACAAAAGGTAAAGCTTTCTAAACTGGTTAGCATAATAGACCCAATTATTTTAGAATCTATAACCTTATTTCAAAAATTATGTATGTTACATCAACTCACAAAGGAGTATACCGAAAATATAGCATAGATAGATGTTGATCTTCAAACAAGTGTACAAAGTCTCACAAATAGTGAAGAGGCAATCAAATTGCACCATGAATAGCTCAATCAAGCTTGAAAGCTGAGACAAGACATCTAGATTACAGAAACCAAGTTCAGAGATGAGGTAAATGGGCTTCAAGCTCAACTCTTACCGACACTCTCATTACTGCAAAAACATATGATAGAGGCAAGATCACTAATTGCCACCCCAGAAATATCTCTCATAGACAACATTTATGATATGCATGCCCAGATTGAGCTAGAGAATATGGCACTAGAACTACTCAAAGAAAAATGGGAGAAAATGCTTGAAGATATCAGGAACACCCACTACCACATTCTTGACACATTTTTGTCACATTTTTGACAACTTATAAGTTGTACATTTTTGTCATGAGTATCAAATAAAGGTGGAAATGATATGTACAGTCAATCAATAAAAGGGGAAATGAAAGGAAGAAATTATTTGTATAGTCAATCATTTAAAAGAGAAAAGAACAAGGAATGTATAGTATAAAGGCAAGTATACATGTACATATACTTATACTATACCGATGCATATAGTTAGGGGGATTCATATAATGAAAAGAACATAAGCTTGGTGTACATACAAAACACTTTAGTATTATGTGCATATCACTTTTTCATACTAATGTCAAAGGGGGAGATTGAAGACATTATATTTTTTCCATTAGTATATGCAAGGAAAAATATGATCTACACCATCGGTTTACACTACACCGATAGACAGGGCACAACACTACCCGACACCAAGGTTACCTGATACTGCCAAGTACAAAGTATCTTGACAAACACTACTTAATGTTACCCAATGACAAAAATGACAAAGGAACCTGACAAGTAACCAACAATGCAACCCAAAAAAACAATAAAGAGTGGAATGCGACAGATGAAGGAAACCCGACAATCAGTTCAATGAAGGAACACCGACAGAATTTTAGTTCAACCCGATGATCAAGACCCCATAGTCAGTTACATCTCACAAAAAGTGGATCTAACTTTCCACGTCAGATAAATCACTAAAGTTTTATATTTAGCTCCTTGATTTGATTTAAATCCATTATGTGCGGAGAAAAAAATGTAATTATTATTGTTTTAATCAGTTTAACTATTTTAAAACATGCAAACTAAAAGATCAAGGTCAAGTTGTATACCTTGGATCTAGAGTTAACATTGTAATGCGTGATTCTAAAATAGGTCAAATACTTGTATAAATAGATTCTCAATCAATTATGAACATGTTGTTTGGTGATTATTTTAGCCACTGAGAACTTCTAAGGGTCAGACAAGAGAATTCATGTAGAAGGACAGAAAAGGATCAATTCAGTTTCAAGAACAAGAACACAGGCTACCGATGAGAAGGAAAAGGTATTAATCAATCACTACAGGTGATATTCATATTCTGTGAGCTTTAATGGATCTGTGATAAGAAATTATAGATTGCATACAGTCATGTCAAACATATTGTACTCATTATAACAAGTGTAATACACTTAAGAAATCCTTTCAAGGAAGGTGGACTTAATAGTCATATTTTAAATCTCGTAACCAAGTGCACACTTCATTAGTGTTTCTAAAAGATCTTAACAGAGTAGAACCTAATAGGTCTCCAGATTAATACTCCTAACAGGGTAGATCATTAGAAGTGATCAATTGTAAGCCTTTACCAGCTCCCTTCCATTCTGTATATAGTGAAGTTTTGTGGGTGCCATCCCCACCACAGTTTTTACTTCCTAAGAAGAGTTTTTTGCGATATCATATCTTGTGTTATGTATCTATTACTTTCATGAATGTTTCTATGAATGATGCATACAATTAAGTTTATGAATTAATACTACATGCATACAAAAGAACATCATTTATGGATGGTAATATAGTAAAGAATGATTACTAATGATGAAAGGTGAAAAGTGTTAAAAGTTTTAGAGGTATAGATTTACCCCTCCCCTCTCCATACTAGTTCCCATTTATCCCAACACATCTCTATTGAAAATTATTTTCAATGGTATTTAGTATTTGTGTCTCCTAAGTTCCTGATTCTAGTAACAACCTCTATAACTCTCTTTACATATGCTCTGACATTCTCATCATCTTGCATCCTCAGAGTCTCCATTTTAGCCTTCCAATTTTGTAATTTTTCTTGCTTAGTGGACTAATCTCCTTCATATAGAGCCTCTAGCCTTTTCCAAATATTTTGAGCTTAATAAAGATCTTTAACCTTTATAAATTCTACCTCAGAGAGTGCACTTATCAGTGCTTCCCTTGCAACCATATTGCAAGAAAATTATTTCTTTTCTTCCTTAGTAGCTTTTCGTAAATCATCTTATGCCTTCACTGGTTCATCCTTTTTTTTAATCATCTAGTAGTAAATTCAAAAATAGATCAAATGAGTTCTCATCATGTTCTTCCAACTGTCAAAATTTTTAGTATCAACTTTCGGACTTCCTTCCCATAGTAAGCCATCTTAGAATCTCCTCAAGTAGTTAATCTCTCTCTCAAAGGACCACAAGCTCTGATACCAATTGTTAGTAAAAATGTGGGGGGTGGGAGGGGGGGGTGAATCAGTTGTGTGCCCAATTATTAAAAACATTAAACTCAAACACCAATTACTCAAATAAAATAAAAACATAAGTATTTGTTGTCGAGGAAAACCATGTTAAGGGAAAAACCCCTATGGGAATTAGCATCCATAAATAATGTACTAAGAGTATAATGTCCATGTTAGGAGATCTAGTCCTTTTAGGATTTGAGTATTACATTTAGTACAAATCCCTGTTAAATGGTGAACCCTGTTAGGGTAATACAATGAGGCTTACTGCCCAAGCATATTGCTCAAATGTGAAGGTTAAACCCACCTTCTAGATCCACTATCCGAAAATAAAGTATAGAGATATACTTTTAATGAACTGACTGAAAATAATTTTATTTTCTTATACAGTTCAAATGAAGCACATTACAACTATAATCAATGCTTTATATCAGTAGAATTCACATCCACATCTTCTCCACATTCCACTAGACATTGCAACAAGGAATAACTTTCCTTTATACAACTTACAACAAGAAAAAAAGGGTTATCTTGTTAATAATTTCCCAATGAACAAATAAATATATGTGTCAGACCCAAAAAAGGCATTTTAGCATATTAGGAAACCACAAACCCTAAATAGTATGCTAAACCTATCTAATCTCTCATGAAATCTATTTGCAAGAGGAATTCATAAACATAAGCATAAAAACTTACAAAATCCCATGAAAGGAAGCTCCCTTGTCCTTCTTTCTTCTCCATAATGAGATTGATGTTTCTCTTTGCACACACACAATTGCACAAAAAAGCCAAGTTTTGCTAATGAGAATACTAGAAGATTTCAAACAATTCTTGAGGTTTTCAAAAATCTTGTGGTTAACCTTGAATGAGAGGAATAGCTCTCAATTTATAGGAAATGAGATCAATTAGGTGAGGATTGTAAGAATCCATGAATAATGAAGAGATGAGGTTGGTGAGATGCTAGGAAGCACGATATGGGGGAGATAAAATAAGGAGATATTGAAAATATTTGTGAAGCACCTTAATAGGGATGAGAATCCTCAATTAAGGGATATGATATTTAGGTAGGATTAGGAATCATTAATCAA
>MU224484.1:3287836-3314697 GCA_018584345.1 Thuja plicata
ACTTGGGTCTTGGGTAATTGGTTTTGATGTATTTAATGGAACTTGGCATGGTCTTGGTTGCTTGGCATGGACTGGGAGGAGCTCGGCCTTGCTTAGGAATTTGGTTCCTATTACAGGCCGTATAAGTTATTTTCTACAAAGAGTTAGAGGATGAAAATTTCAGGGATTAAAGAAGGCCTGGATTTCTACCTACGGTTCAAAGCACAAGTTCTAATTCATTCAGAGCTAGGAGATATTGCGATTTTACTAAGACATCAATTTTGGGAATTTAATTGTTGTTGTTGGCCGACTTGTGGCATTTAATTTATGTGTTTATTTAATTTATGTTTAGGGCAGACCTATGGCTTAGATTGGTATAAGTAGGGGTTGTGGGGTAAGTCTTTACTCATCATTCATCCATCCTGGAGAAGAGGAAGAGGTAGAGGAGCAAGTTTTGAGAAGAGCTAGTGGCTGTGGCTTGGGGGACAAGGGGATTACTTGGTGGACTTGCGAGCACAAGTTTAGATCTTCCTTGGGGGCTCCTACCAGTGTGTGGATATGGACTAGCTAAGATTATTCATTCACCTGGGAGAAGAGGAGGTGGTTGTGGAGCGAGTTTTGAGAGGAGCTAGTGGCTGCAGCTTGGGAAACAAGGAGATTGCTTGGTGGGCTTGCAAGCACAAGTTTAGATCTTCCTTGGGTGTTCCTACCAGTGCATGGATTTGGGCTTGCTAGGGTTTCATTTGTATCTTGTGAGATCTTATAGATTTTCTATTGTAATTGCATTGTATTTGGCCGTAACCTGGAAGGCCTTACAGCCAGGCATGTTGGATGAAAATATAATGATTCTATTATGAGTATTTGCATTGTGTGGATATAAATCTTTGTGTTGTTATTGATATTCAATTGTTTGGTTATTGGTTGGGGCTAGGAAATATCCATTGGGGATCCTCCTACCTTTGACCTTCATCAACATCTAAGCCTCACAATGGTTTATAGCTTTGCACACTTTTCTAGTTGGTTTTAGAGGTCAAACAGGGTCAAACAGGGCCTGTAGAGGGCTCACACATGCCACCTACATAGGTCACATGCCCACATGTTCATGCCACATGCCCACATGCACAAAAAGTGTAGGTGGGATGACCACCTGTACAACCAGCATAGGTGGGAGGCCATTCTGCGCAGGTGGTAAGATAGTCTACGCAGGTGGTCAGAAAGGCCTGAGAATGAGGCCTGGGGTTCCTAAACCACCCTAAACTTCCATAAAATAGTCAAAACCATAAGAAAAGGTAAAAATTAGGTTAAATTAGGTCAAAATAGCTCCTAAGTTGGTCAATAAGAAACAAAAAGTATAGAAAGTTGGCCAAAGTTGCATGGTGATCATAGGAGGAGCTTACCATTTCATAGACATGGGAGAGTAAACCAACATGTATGGATATATGTCATCGGATAATTAGTCATGAGATACAGATCCTAGCCTTGCTATGATTGTAATACATAACATACATGCCCAAGATTGGGGCAAACTGGGGATTGATCACAACATTGGCTGAGCGGTGGCACTCAGAGACTAGTTCCTTCCACCTACTGATAGGGGAGGCAACTGTGACATTGGAGGATGTATGGTGAATCCTCAGGATTATGATACATGGAAAGCTGGCAGAGTATGACCCTATGATAGGGATATTGGAACTACATTGACTATTTGACAGTGAAGAAGATGATCTAAACATCCGCGACTAAAAGATTCGATGGGAGACAGTTGCTAGGCAACATGATAGACTGATTGTAGTTATATGTGGAGTGATCACATGTCTTCTAGTACTTGAAAAATGAGGCCATGGGTTTCCCATTGGCCAGGGGAGGATCCTCGAGCAGATGATCATGGAGGGGACAATGTTCACATGGGGGCCATGCATACTTGCGATGACCTATTATCAGCTCCACCAGTTGGCATATAGACAGGGACTATCAATTAGTAATGGGATCACATTACTATAGGTGTGGGCACACGTACACATAGCTATGTCCTGACCCATTCTCAGAGAGTTGTTTCTCCAGATATACCATATGTATATTGTTATCGAGGGGCACATTCATAGGGCCCATTGGGATATACATTGCACTTTTTACATGAGATAGATGTGCTCAAAGATTTTACTTGGAACACATATAGAGATTGCCTCAGATGGGATGATGATATAGAGAAGCTACCGTATTGTAGACAAGAGAGATACCTCATTGGGAGGTTCATCATGGGTCACATGGTTATTGAGATTCATCATCTAGAGAAAGTCCACTGACAGTTTGGAGAGATACAGGGAGTACTGACAGGTACAACTTTGTTTGCTCGATTGAGGGCCGAGGCTAGGACATGGGGTGCAACACTCAGTGTTAGAGATTTTCTTCTATGAAAATAATTGATTATATGTTTTTCATTGATGAAAACATATAATATACAGTAGTTCCCTATATGAAATTATCATTAAATATGTTCTGGATCTATGCATGTTCATTTCCATGGTGAATACATGTTCTAGATGCTATGTGCATTCACACTGAGTTAGATATCAAGTTTTAGTTGAGTTATGTTAATTAGTTATGATAGTTACAAAGATTAAAGGCTATTTGTGAAGAACCGACATAATTACATTATTTCTTGAGTTGCACCTATCTTTGGGATATGTGTGTTTGTATTCATGTTTAGTTATTAGTTAAAGATAATTAACTAAAGGCGCCAAACATGTTCTATCAGAATCGTGAAGTTGGAGTTAATTTGGTAGAGCCAACTTTGTGAAGCGTTGCATCTATTTAGTATGAGTTGTGTGTTTCTAATTAGGTTGTGTGGTTGATGTGGCTAGCTAAATAAGTATTGAAGGGACTCCTAGAGCCAACGAAGATCACATCCTTTGGAGAAGATACTTATAGTAGTTCATTTGATGAATACCAAGTGTGAATGAGAAGAAAAAATATAGAACAAGTGTAGGACAGAATGTCTATTGTTTTGGGATAGTAGAGACATTTCATTCATCAAGAAAAGATCTATGTGAAGAAAAAGAGGAAGTATACAACACACTGGAACTGATCAAGACAACAGGTCTACTCAAATAGTTCATCTATCAGATATAGTATATATCTATTCTACTGAAGGTTGCAACCTTCATCATTTTAGCAATGAGCTTTTGGATAGTGAGTCCTCACCCCTAACAGGGTTACTTATAAAAGACTCCTAACAGGGTCTGACCTTTAACCAGGTCTCTGTACTTATTGATTTGTAAAGAACAACTCCTAATAGAGTTGAAAGATCTCTTAATAGGGATAATTATACTCAAGTATAGTTCTTTGTGGGTGCTAATTCCCACTAGGGTTTTGACCTATTTGGTTTCCCCGTAACCAAAATTGTTGTATTCTCTATTGTGTTATCTGAATGTGAATTTACTTTATGTTAATTGATATCTAAGAAAAGATAAGAAATTTAAGGAGCTGATAAGTGATTCACCCCCCCTCTTAGTTATCCTTTGGGACTATTCTAACAATTGGTATTAGAGCCAAGTGCCTTGGAGAGAAATCCTAACAACTTAAGGTAGATCAGATGGCATACTTCAAGAAAGAGAGTCCTAAGTTTGATGGAGAAAACTATCTTGACTGGAAGAAAAAAATGATAACACATCTTCAGTGTGTTGGATTTGAGATCTATGAGATTGGCACTAAGGAAATTGAAGTTCCCAGCTTGAAAGGCCTTTCAGAAGATGACTCTATAGTAAAATAAAAGGAAGTATTCACTAATAATGCAATCACCAAAGAAGCCCTAATCAGTGCCCTATGCGATAGTGAATTTTCTGAGATCAAGAAGATAGATAAAGCACACTCTATTTGGAAATACTTAGAAGATATGTTTGAAGGAGACATTCAAGAAAAGAATGCACACAAAAATACATGGAAGAAAAGGTACAACAACTTAGAGATGCTACCTAAAGAAAACATCAGAGCCTACAATCAAAGAATTAATGAAGCAGTTTTAGGTATCAGGAACAATGGTGGAGAAATTTCAAAGGAAGATATAATGGAAAAACTAATGATCACACTAACAAAAGACTATGAGAGAAAGATCAATATCTTAGATGAGACTATGAAATTTTCAAAAGACTTCAAGAGAGAGACTTTGATCAGCAAAATATCTGCATTTGAGATATCAAGATTGAAGACTGAACCCAAAAGTGAGACAACTTTCAAAGCCTCAGTCCACAGAAAGAAATTCAGAAGTAGCTCTAGTAATAATGAAGAAGTAGATACAGAACTAGAAGAAATTATTGCTATGATTGCCAAGAAAGAAAGGAAAGGAAAAGGGAAATATGGAGGACAACTACCATTCAAATATTTTTCATGCAACAAAGTTGGTCACTTTGCATCCAAGTGTCCTACAAGAGTCAAGAAGTTTAGATCAAATTACAAGGACAAGTACACTAAGGAATGTTATCATGTTGAAGACAGTGTAACTAATGATGATTAAGGAAAAGATGAAATTGGTTTCATTTCCATTAAAGACATTGAAAATATGCTCAAAGAAATGGACAAAGAAGATGAAGAAAAAGAACAAGAGTTAGCATTAGTTTCAAAAGATGATATCAGAACTGACTAGATCATTGACAGTGGATGTTCACACCACATGATAGGAGACAAAGACAAATTTGTACATCTGGACAAATACAAAGGTGACATGGTTAGATTTGGAGATAACACTCCCAAACCTATCATAGGAAGAGGTTCTATCACCTTAGATGGAAAGAACAAGACAGATGATGTTCTTTATGTTGATGGTTTACATCATAACTTACTAAGTGTTGGATAGTTGCCTGATAAAGGATATCAATTAGAATTCAAAAACAACCAGTGCATCATTAACAACAAAGAAGGAGACATGATTGCATCAGGCTCAAAAACCAAAGGTAATGTTTTTTAGCTCAATTCAGAAGTAAGTTGTTTTTTTGCAAAAGTAGATGACAGTTGGCTATGGCACAAGAGACTTTGTCATATCAATTTTGACAACATAGTCAAGATAAGTAATGTAAAGGTAGTAAGAGACCTTCCAAGTATTGCAAGACCAGTTGACACCATGTGCAAGGAATGTGTGATGGGGAAACATGTGAGGACCTCATTAAGGAGAAAACAAGACTCTGCAGAAAACAAATTAGATCTGATACATATAGACCTATGTGGACCTACTCAAAAAAGATCTTACTACGAAGAAAGGTATTTCATTTTGTTTGTTGATGATTTCTCAATGATGATATGGGTTGTGTTATTAAAAGACAAATTTGAAGCTTTTGAGAAGTTCAAAGTGTTCAAAGATAAGGTTGAGAATGAATATGGACTAAAGATAAAATGTCTGAGATATGATAGAGGAGGAGAATTCACCTCTCAATAATTTTATGATTAATGTGAAGAACATGGAATCAAAAGACAGCTAAGTGCACCTAGAACCCCTTAGCAGAATGGGAGTGCAAAAAGAAGGAATAGAATAATACTTGACACAAAACGCACTATCATGATTGAAGGAAAGGTTGCTCATACTTATTGGAGAGATGCGGTCAATACAACAGTCTATACTATAAATAGAATACAATTAAGGCCATGCACAAACAAGACACCCTATGAACTTTGGTTTGGTAATGTACCTACTATAAAATACTTTAGAATCTTTGGAAGCAAGTGCTACATCAAGAGAGATGATAGCATTGGCAAACTTGATGCTAGAAGTGACAAAGGTATTTTTCTTGGTTACTCTACTAAAAGCAAAGCCTATAGATTTTTAATCTAAGATTAAAGAAGATCATTGAAAGTACTCATGTGAAGATTGATAAGAAGTTTATGATTCAAGAAAGATATTATGACTATGCTCCCATGATTGAAGATGAGCCTAGACCCATCAATAAGGACACAGTTATTGAAGAAATGTTTGACTGTATTGATGTTTCATATAACAATCTTGAACCAAGTGAAGAAGAATAACATATTTTAGATGAAAATATCATTCCTAAGAACTCAAGATACATATCCAAATACCACTCTAAGGAAGATGTCAGTGCAAATCAGAGTGCAAAAGTATTGACAAGATCTAGAGAAAAAGGTTCAACCGTTGATGAAGAGGTATGCTTACTTTCACAGATTGAACCCTTAAGTGTTGAAGATGTGTGAAAATATTTAGATTGGCAAAGTGCCATGCAAGAATAATTAGATCAAATAATCAAGAATGAAACATGGGAACTGGTCCCTAGACCTCATGAAAAGAACGTGATTGGAACAAAGTGGATATTCAGGAACAAAATGAATGAATAAGGCATAGTGGTAAGGAAAAAAGAAAGATTATTATGCAAAGGATATGTGTAGAGAGAAGGAATAGATTACACTGATACATTTTCCCATGTGAGAAAACTTGAAGCTATCAATTTTTTTTGGCCTATGCAACATTCAAGAATTTTAAGGTATACCAAATGGATGTCAAGCCAACTTTTCCAAATGGTGACTTGAAGGAAGAAGTCTACATAGAGAATCCTGAGGGATTCAAACTTTCAGATAAACCAGACATGGTATGCAGATTAAATAAATCACTTTATAGACTTAAACATGCCCCAAGAGTGTGGTATGAGAGACTTTATGGTTACTTAATAAAGATAGGATTTAGAAAAGGAGCAACAGACTATAATTTATTCATAAGAGAGACAGATTAAGGACTACTATTCATTGCTATTTTTGTTGATGACATTATCTTTGGAGGTAATGGCAAACTTAGTGTAGAATTCACCAAAGAAATGAAAAGTCAATTTGAAATGAGCATGATTGGACCTATCAAATACTTTCTTGGATTGAATGTAAAAAAAATAGACAAAGGCATATTCATAAATCAGTCTAAGTATGTGAAAGAGATATTGAAGACTTTCAAGATGGAAGATTGCAAACCAGTAAGCACCCCCATGATAATAGGAAGCAAGCTTTCTAAAGATGATGATTCTACAGCAGTTGACAAGACCCTATACAGGTCTATGATTGGAAAAATCATATATCTTACCCAATCTAGACCTGATATTTCTAATGCAGTTGGCATTGTTGGAAGATTTGCAATTGAACCCAAGAAAAATCACCTAATGGCAATAAAAAGAATATTTAGATACTTAAAAGGGACTATTGACTATGGCTTATGGTATCCTAACTCAGAAAATATACAACTTCATGTGTACATAGATGAAGATTGGGCAGGTTGTGTTGATGATAGAAAGAGTACATCAGGAGGACTAGTATTTCTTGGAGATAGATTGGTCACTTGGACAAGTAAAAAGTAGAATTGCATTTCTCAGTCAAAAACAGAAGCTGAGTATGTTGCAGAAGCATTGAATTGTTCAACAATGGTTTGGATCAAATAGATGATTAAAGACTTTGGTATTCAGATTGATTATCCTATTGTTATTCACTATGACAACACTAGTACTATCAATATGTCAAAGAACGCTATGATGCATGCAAAGAAAAAACACATTGAGATCAAATACCATTTTCTAAGAGAAATATTTGCAGATAGAGAAGTAAAATTGGATTATGTGAGCACAAAAGAACAATTAGCAGATATTTTTACAAAGCCATTATCAAAAGATACTTTTGAGTATCTTAGGGAGAATTTGGGAGTAGTTCCCTTTCCTGAGTTTGATTAGAACTTGCAGCAAGAACATCAGTCCTTGGTGACTGATGAATGCTTGAATACTCTACTTCTAGAGTAGTACCTATGCTTAATGGTGTTTAACACCCTTTGTCATTGATGTCAAAGGGGGACTATTAGTAAGGGGAAGCATATACTCTGGGGAAGTATATAGAGCAGAAATAGTGAAGAGGAACTTTTGATGAGGATATTGAGAAGATTTTAAAAAGAAGGAAGACACTTTGAGTTGATGATATCATATGTTTCCATCAATGTCAAAGGGGGAGATTGGTGGAGATTTGCTTCTATGAAAATAATTAATTATATGTTGGTCATTGATGACAACATATAATTTACAACAGTGTTCTATATGCAATTATTAGTACAGATGTTCTGGAGCTATGCGTGTTCATTTCCATGGTGAATACATGTTCTAGATGCTATGTGCATTCACCCCAAGTCAGATATCAATTTTTAGTTGAGTTATGTTAATCAGTTATGACAGTTACAAAGGTTGAAGAGTATCTGTGAAGAACTGATGTAATTACATTATTTCTTGAGTTGTGCGTATCTTTGGGATATACGTGTTTGTATTCATGTTTAGTTATGAGGTAAAGATAATTATCTAAAGGCACCAAACATGTTCTATTAGAATTGTGAAGTTGGAGTTAATTTGGTGGAGCCGACTTTGTGAAGCGTCACGTCTATTCAGTATGAGTTGCGTGTTTCTAATTAGGTTGCATGGTTGATGTGGCTGACTAAAAAATTATTGAAGGGACTCCTAGAGCTGACAAAGATCACATCCTTTGGAGAATATACTTACAATAGTTCATTTGATGAACGCCAAGTGTGAATGAGAAGAAAAATGACAGAACAAGTGCAAGACAAAATGTCTGTTGTTTTGGGACAGTAGAGACATTTCATTCATCAAGAAAAGATCTATGTGAAGAAGAAGAGGAAGTATACAACACACTGGAACTAATCAAGAAAGCAGGTCTACTCAAATAGTTCATCTATCAGATATAGTGTATATCTATTCTACTGAAGGTTGTAGCCTTCATCATTTTAGCAGTGAGCTTTTGGACAATGAGTCCTCACCCCTAACAGGGTTACTTGTAAAAGACTCCTAATAGGGTCTGACCTTTAACCAAGTCTCTGTACTTATTTCATTGTAAAGAACAATTCCTAACATAGTTTCAAGATCTCTTAACAGGGACAATTATACTCAAGTACAATTCTTTGTGGGTGATAATTCCCATCGAGGTTTTTACCTATTTGGTTTCCCTATAACCAAAATTGTTGTGTTCTCTATTGTGTTATCTGAATGTGTATTTACTTTATGTTAATTGATATCTAAGAAAAGATAATAAATTGAAGTAGCTGATAACTAATTCACCCCCCCCTCTTAGTTATCCTTTGGGACTATTCTAACACTTAGGCCTCTAGTGGCATATGCAGAGTTCGAGCAGTTACAACCCAGACCATGGGGAGGAGGTGTAGATGTTGCATACACATGGACCACAGAGGAGTATGATAAATAGTTCATTGAGCACAAGATGATTTCCTTGAAAAATCCTGATGTGGTAGTACTGAGAGTACAGATGCCCATAGATGAGAGAACCGAGGAGGAGGATAAGGATGAGGAGGATGATGAGGAGGAGTCAAAAGAGGATGATGATGATGATGAGGAGAGCGAGGAGGATGATGATGATGTAGACAGGGATCTCGATGACATGCTAATGTATATGGATGAGGATAGGGATGATCCACCACATGAGGATGACATATAGGGTCTTGATGACCGGTTCAAGGATCAGAGACAGTGCATCACAGAGCTTACAAGCTAGATAGACTAGTTTGCATTGGAGAGAGATACATATAGAGATACATGGGCTACATAGTGTGCATCATGGACTATAGATCATGCATCATGGATTATAGATCATGCAACATAGATTGTTGATTGATCATCGCTCATAGCACAGATGGATAGGTTGACAGTAGGAACACATTACTTTTCTCTCAAGATACAACTATGTCTAGGGCATAGAGAGCTGAGGAGGAGTCATGATAGTTTATTAGTACCATCAATGATTCCAGCACACACTGGGTTTTTGAGATGCTAGGGGATGCCCAAGGAGAGTCATAGTATTGGAAGGATATGTACAGGAGAGAGGTGTTGCAAGAGCAGTGGGTACTGAGTTATAGAGTGTCATCCAGTAGATCGCACTCCCATAGGACACATAGCAATGGGGGAGTGCTGGGACCAAGGGGGCCACCTAGATCAGGATAGACAGGGCATCAAATAGGGGGAGTCTCATCTTCTAGATGGGATAGAGATTAGGAGGACCAAGAGAGAAGGGGTTGAAAGGAGGTCTCTCTAGAAAAGGGACAATTTTGATAGACATGTGATAGATTATGAGCCTACGGGCCTCAGTGTATATAGACACCTTGATTTTTGTACTCTGATACTTTTTGAGACACATATATATGATATGTAGCTATTTTATGATGCATAGGATGGATGCTTATGTATATGATTTACTTTCTTGTTATATGATGATGCTTATGTATTGCAATGTATTGACTTTGTTATGCAATAAAATCTGCTATGGATGCAGTAATTGTTTTTGTCTTTTTGTTGTTTGAAATGTATGAATGCAAAATCCAAATCTATATTTGGCATGTTTCTCATGTATGGATGAATGAAAATGCAATTTTTTTTGTTGTTTTTCCAGTTTATGAATACATGTATGTAGGATGCCCTTGTTTTTGATATACCAGAGTACTAGACCAAGGTGACTGCAAGGACTAACTGAAGAATTGTTAGCAGAAAGAGGAAATTAGATGAAGAAATGTTAGTAGAAAGATGTTGGCTTTCAAAAGTACAATTTTGTGATAAGATCTTATTTTGATATTGCAAAAGTGGATGTGGCGCATCATGGCACAAAATCTAGAGTGAAAAGGTCATCCTTTTTACGTAAACAAACACGATGTAGACAGAGGATGATCTTCTCTATCCTGAAAGCATGTAGCAGACATACCCTAGAATTTCATGAGACCATCAAATAGGAAAAAAAAGATAAAGAAAAACCAACTGGTCATGAACCATCCCGGCTACACTCATAAGTTTAGATAATATCATTGAGTAGCATAGGAACATGATCAAAAAAGAAAATAAAAAATACTCACGAAAACAATGTGAGCCAACAACCATTCTGATCTTTTGTTAATTGCATTAAATGTTCGTTGATTGATAGCTTAGATTTGCAAATTGCTTGATTGGATAATTGACTGATAGGTTGGATAGATTGATTGATAGAAAAGGTCAAAAGATTGTACAGTCCAACCAGATTGAATGTTGAGTCACAATGATTCAAATTGTATATGATTTCATTAAGCACAGATTGATGATTCTGCCATTGATGTCGAAAAACATGGTGTTCGATTCCCAAAAAGAAGACAAGTATGTACAAGTTTACTGTAGATTTTTGAAGAGGTTTTGCAATTTTTAGGATTTTTGAGATATATGAATTTTTTTGTGATGATCTTTTTTTCTGGACTTTTTATGATTTTTTAGGATTTTTTTCAGCATCATATTTGAATTTTTAGCAATTTTTTTAAGACATTATTTGATTTTTTAGAACTTTTGCTTATTTGGATTGTTAGGATTTTTCAGGTCATTAAGATATTTACAATGTGTTTGTTCCAATCAAATAGTCAAGGAATATCATGGGTAAACCACATTCAAGGTCTTTCCCCCAATTCAAATTCAAATTCAAAGACGCTTAGTGCCAAGAATCTACCCCTAGACAACAAAGAGGCTGTGTAGAGAGACCAAAAGGATAGATAGACTAGGTATACCAAGGGTAAGACAAAGAGGATCAACCAGTTACAGACCATAAAGGGGCACTAGGGTTGATGCAAATTGAAATATGTGATTAGGAAAGAATGTCAGGATACCAGGTAGAACCATGATAGACAATGGAGCGTGGCGCCTGTTTGCCAGGTTTTCACCATGGTACTTGCCCAAAGTGCCTGTTTGCTAGGTTTTCACTTATGGATGGGATTTTTCTCTTGATTTCTATTTTTGCATGCCAAGATGCCTTTTTACCAGGTTTTCATCAAGGCACCCATTTTTTGCTAATTTTTTTTATTTTTTCTCTTTTTCTCTTTTTTTGATATTTTATCAGAAACTTTTGCAATTTTTAATACTTTTTTTAGGATCAAGCATAATACTTATAGGGGTACATGTTGTTTAGTGCCTCTGGTAATGGATCTCCCTCCGGTGTTTCAAGATGATACACTCTAGACGCATATGATGCTATGACTATGTACAGGCTGTCCCAATTTGGTTTAAACTTTCCAGCCTTCTCTCTGTGTGGCTGGGTTTTGTAATTCATCTTTAGAACCAAGTCTCTGATCTCAAAATGGAAAGCTCAGAATTTCTTGTTGTAACTCTATTTTAGATAGTTTTGATAGGCTTGCAAGTGTACCAAGGGGGTTTGTCTATGCTCATCGATCATTTTGAGCTCATGCAATCTGGAAAATCTATATTGCTCATCGTCAACAATGCCTTGTAAGGATACTCTCAATGAAGGAATTTCATTCTCGAGGGGTAATATGGCCTCAACACCATAGAATAGAGAGTATGGAGTAGCACTAGTGGGGGTGCGAATCCTGGTCCTATAGGCCCATAATGCTGGATTGAGTTGCAATTTCCAATCGCAGCCAGTATCATCGACAGTATTTTGCAAGAACTTAATGATTGTCTTATTAGATGCCTCTGCTTGGCCATTACCTTACAGGTAGTAGATGCTAGAAAATCCATGATGGATTTTGAATTTATCACAAAGCTTGGTAGCATATTTGTTCTAGAATGGACTACCATGGCTAGTAATGATGGCTAGAGGAACTCCATAATGCTAAATGATATAATTCAGGATGAATCTAGAAATTTGTTTATTGGTGATGTATGTCATGGGGATAGCTTCCACCCATTTGGTAAAGTACTCAGTGACCGTGATGATATATTTATGGCCATCAGAAGATAGGGGTGTGATCTTCCCTACAAGGTCAAATCCCCATTGAGAAAAGGGCCATGGAGAAACCATTGGCTGTAAATCCTCTCCCAGAGCGTGAATCAAATTGCCATGGATCTGGCACTTGTAACATTTCTTAGCAAATTTATGAGCATCTTGCTCCATGGTGGGCCAGTAATATCCTTCTCAAACCAAATTCTTGGCAAGAATCAAACCATTGAAATGTCCACCACAAATACCATCATAGACTTCATGTAAGGCAGTGTCACCCTCTCACGAATCAAGGCATATGAGGAGGGTTTGGTCATAGGGTCTCTTATAAAGGGTATCACCAACGATGCCATAATGGGAGGCTTGATGGACAAGAGCTTGACGCTTGTTCTGGGATAAGGTAGGGGGTAATATTTGGGCATGTAGGTAATTGTAAACATCTTGATACCAAGGGGAATCGAGACCAACAATGTCACACATGAGCTCAGATTGTAGAATGTTGAATGCTGGAAGCAACAACTGCTCAACAAGAAATTCACATCTCTCTTCATTATTTGGCATGTTGATCATAGATGAAATAGTGGCCATAGCATCTACTTGTTTGTTATGTACCCGTGGAAGTTGGTGGAAATTGATTGTGACAAATTGCTCCTTGAAAAAGTTAGCCAACTATTTGTAAGGTACTAGATTTTCATCCTTAGTTTCATAGTCATCAGTGACTTTTTGGATGACTAATTGAGAATCACCATACACTTGGAGGTGTTGGATTTTCCATTGAATAACAAGTTTGAGTCTAGTGACTAATGCTTCATATTTAATGATATTGTTGGTACATGCAAATGTGATTTTGTAAGATTTTGGTATGACATCATCTTGCAGGGTGACAAACATGATGCTTGCCCCTGATCCATGCCTAGTATGTGAGCCATCAAAGTAGAGTTGTGTTTCATTAGATTCAGTGAAGGTGAAAATGGACTCATCTAGAAATTCTGAAAGCAACGGGTGATCATCAGGAACTGGTGCCTCTGCGAGCTGATCTACTATCACCTATCCTTTTATTGCTTTTCTATCTACATACTCTATGCCAAACTCACTTAGAAGCATGACCCATTTTTCTAGGCAACCCATGAGACCTACTTTTCCTAAGAGATACTTTAATGGATCAATTCAGGAAAAGAACATGGTTTTCTGGTGTAGCATGTAATGTTTTAACTTCTGTATTTCAAAAACCATAGTAAGAAAAGCTTGTTCAATGAGTTAGTAGTTTAATTCATATCCAACCAGAGTTCCACTGATGTAATAAATAGCTCTTTCTCATCCTTGTTCATCATGTTGTGCAAGAAGAGCACCCAATGCAGTTTCTGCAACAGAAATGTACAAGATAAATGGCTTTTCTGGAATGGGATGCATCAAGATTGGTGGATGCAATAGATAATATTTCACTTGTTGGAATGAGTGCTCACATTTTTCATTCCAATGGAAAGTCACACCTTTATGCAGTAGATTTTGAAATGACTGGCATTTATCTGTGAGTTGTGCAATAAACCAGCAGATAGATTGTAGTTTCCCTTGTAGACTTCTCAGCTTCTTTACAATGTTGGGCAGAGGCATTTCTAAAATGGCTTGCACCTCGTTGATAAATGATATAGCCTAGGATTTTTCCAAAAGCACACTTTTTGGGGTTTAAGAGAAGCTTGTACCCTTCCATTCTTTCAAAGATTTTGGCTAGAATACTCAAATGATCTTTCCTGGTTGTAGATTTGTAGAGGAGGTCATCAACAAAATCTTCCATCAAGATGTGCATGAAGTCATGGAAGATTATAGTCATTTCCCGTTGATAAGTTGCTCTGGCATTCTTGAGGCTGAAGGGCATGAAATTCCAACTATAGGTCCCCTAAGGACATGTGAAAGTTGTCTTGGGTTGATCTTCAGGAAAAATCCAAATTTGGTTGTAACTGGAGAAGCCAACCATCAGTGATAGCATCTTGTAGCCTTTAATCATGTTGACAATGATGTCAATGTTGGGCAGAGGAAAGTCATCTTTAGGGCATGCCTTATTTAAGTCATAGAAATCAGTGCATATCCATATGCCCCCAACATTATTGCTAATAGGTACCAGATTGGAGATCTAGTCTGCATAATCTATAGGTTTGATAAAACCTACATCCAATAACTTCTTCAATTCTAATTTTACCAGTAGAGCTATTTGGGGATGCATTTTTTTTATCTTCTATTTTACTGGCTACACACCTGGCTTTAGAGGGAGGTAGTGAAAAACTAACTTAGGGTCCAAGCCAGGCATGTCAGCATAGGAATAGGCAAAATTGATCTAGTACTCAAGGAAGAATCTAAAAAATTCATCCTTCTCTTCTGGCGAGAGTGATAGTGCAAAGTGTATGATCTTGGGGTTGTTTGGTGTGCTCAAGTTGATTTCCTTGGTCATTTAAATGAGTAATGTTGAATTCTCCTTTGGAGGGGGTATGTCTAGTCTTCCATCCTTAGGTGCCTTAGAGAGGTTTTCACCCTTGGATACATCCTTTGTTTTTACATTTTCATGGTCAACTGGCACCTTTTGGTTTTCACTAGAGGACCTATTCTTTTTATTTTTTTATTTTTTGATTTTATCATTTTCAATTTTGTGACTGGAAGATGGAGTTAGCTATTAGAAATATGGAGTAGCAACAAGGTCAATGGAGAACCCTACTTTTTGGTCGCCAGATGGCGTGCCCTCTCAGAGTGAAAAGAATTCTACTATTGCTTCATCATTTTCAAAGAAATCCAAGCTCGGTGATCCTTGCTCATCCCAATAAATAAGCTCAGGGTGGACTAGGGGAATATCATCATCAGTGGTGTAGATTTTTTCAAGACCAAAGGTAAAGGAAAAGATGTAAATATCAATGTCTTCAGAGTCAGAGACTTCATACACTAAAGGTTTAGGATAGGTATCCCAGAAAATTCTAGACTAGGGATTAGGATTGGTTACGGGAGAGGGAATTGTGTTAACATGTTTGTCTATTGTAGGTAGGTCTATAGGGTCAGGGAATAAATGGTCAATCTCATAAGAACTAGAGGAATAGGATGTCCATTCCCACACATTTGAATTGTTAGTGTACTCAGAACAGGGAACCTCAGATGCATTTTCATCATTTGAAACCTCCACATTTTCACATAAGGCCATTTTAGCATTCGAAGAGCCAATTTGTAATGGTTTGAATCCAATTCTGAGATGGAGGGGGTGGCCCTTTGTAGAAAGGGGCTCAACAATCCCTTGCTTGTGTATTCCAATACTACTGTGACCATCATATCCTTTTTTCTGCATGAGTGTGAACCCGAGCCCATATCTTTCAACGGGTATCTTAGTGGGATCCTGTTCTTGTTTATGTTGGTCTTGGAAAAACAAGCTACATGAATTTCCATATACATTTTCGTCATGCAAAACTCCCCACAGAGTGAACATATTTGAGGGCATAACCTTCATGGAGTCTTGGGTGGTTCTTCTTGCAATAAATTTGGTTTTCCATAAGACTTCGGGGAGAGAGGAAGCTTTCCAATATGAAAAGCTTGTGCCATGGTATACTCTCCACACCATTTATCTTCAATCTTCATCTTTCCTTTGACCATTTTTTCAAGGGTGGCTGCATCAAAATATTTGGAGGAGTTGGATGGAGTAGCCTCGCTATTGGTAGGCACCTATTGTGCGGGCCCTTCTCTCAGATTAGCAAAAAATTGGAAAGGGTTAGGATCACCTGGGATGGTGATCTTAGCTCCATTGTAAAATAATTTCAGAAATTGATGGTACATAGAGGGAACCATCTTCATGGCATGGATCTATCGGCATCTTAAGATCATGTTATAGGGCAAGTCTAGATCTAGGACTTGCAAAAATGTGTTTTCAGTAACCAGACCAATTATGATGGGCAATATGATGACTCCTTTAGAAGGACATTCAACATCATCATAGGCCTTTATTATGATTCTCCTGGAAGGATCAATGTCACTCTCATTGTAACCAAGATCAAGAATGACCTTCATAGTGCAAAAGTTGAGTCCGGCTCCACCATCTATCATGACTTGCCAGACTTTGGCATTATGGACAAAGACTTCTAGATGGAGAGGATCATTATGGCTAAGCCAGTCATGTGGAACATTGTCTTTGGAAAATGTGACATGTTGGGACATAGAGAAGTGCCCCATCATGGCTTGAAACTGGTTGGTGTCAATGTCGGTCAGAACAGTGGACTCTTTCAATGCTTTGTCAAGGACTTCCTTGTGTTGAGGTGATTTGCATAGAAAATCGAGGATTGATATCAAGGCAGGGGTCTTACCCAACTGATCAACAAGGTTGTAATCTAAAGGTACCTTGGGGTTGGATGGTGCACCAGGTTTAGTAATCTTGGTATGACAGGTAGTGACTACACATTGAGGGTTACTATCTTGGAAGGTCAGAGTGGACACATGTGAATCAGCCTCAGAGAAACAATTGATGGTATAGTCATAGCCGGTCTGAGTATAATTGACATTGTTCTTGGAATTTGAATTTGACATAGAGGCATTCCCCTTTTCATGATCAACCAAGGAGTTTGTGAAAATAGTATGGTCACTATTGGAAGATCCCGCTGTGGGTTAAAATTAAATCACACCTTGGTTAATAAGGTCTTGGACTATGTTTTAATTGGTAGTAGGAATTGGTTTTGTTTCCCTTTTTCCAATGATAATCACAGTATTTGTTGTCGTCCCAGCAAGGCAGTTTTACTGCTAGGGGATTGCAGATCTCAGATAATTGAATATAATTATTTTGCAATAACTATTGCAATAATGAATGGAGAGGTTCTCCCAATGGTGTGAACTATGTTTGTGGTCCATCACTACTTCTCAGCAGTCGATGCTACCAATTTTGTTGTGCGTTATCATTTTCTTATGCTTGAGGTTGTGTTGGAGCTGGCGCTAGAGGTAGTGCTTGAGTCATTGTTTGCATATTGGTAACAATAGTTCCTTTGAGACTCACTTATTGTTGTGTCACATTAACTGTCCATGCGTCAACAACGCCATCTTTTGTGAAATTTTTATTCCAAGACCAAAATTTTGGTTTGTCACTTGAAGTGCTCGTATTCTGATTGTCCTTGTTTATTTTTAACACTCCCTTTTCAATAAGAGCATCTTCAATGTCAATCCCTTTTTCCATGATATTTTGGCTGGTACTTGGTCATTTGATTTTGAGTTTGTACATCATCTTTGGTATCATATTTTGGGTAAATAATCATATTTGGTATTCTTCTAGCACATTAAAAGAGCATTGACTCACCAAATTCCTCCATCACAATAGGAAGGTCATAAATGATTCTCCAACCTTTTGTTTGGTTGTGCACAATTTAGTTAGCATAACCTCACTTGATATGTTGAACACAAAGTGAGAGATGAATTTGTCAGCTATTTCTTTCCAAGACCTGATATTACTGAGTAGTTTAGAGTACCACTCCATTGCTTGACCCCCTACACTTCGAGGGAAGATTCTCATAAGGTATGTGTCATTGTTGTTAACCTTGATTCAAGATGTATAAAATTCCTGAATGTGATCAATCAAATTGCCTTTTCCTTTGTATTTCTCAAACTTGGGCACTTCAAAATTTTTGGGAAAAGGAGGCATCTAAATGCTTGGATCAAACGGATTAGGACATAGGTCTCATTCCATATAGAGTGTATTTATGTCCTTGAATTTTAGATCATTTAGTTGTTTCAGCAAGCATTGGATTTGTTGAAGCATTTCATCATTTTGCAAAGGCTTCACTTATTTTTTACGTGTACCAGAATGATGTGTCCGCCTAGAAGCCATTGAATGTTGACTATATTCTGAGGCGTGATCTGATTCTAATGATTCAGATGATATGTCATAGAGTGATGCCACATGTTGTTTGGCATGTTGCTGAAGATCTTCCACATGTTGATTTATTGGTGGAAGGTTGTATTGTTAACCTTGTGTCACATAGTATATTCGAGAAACTTGCTATTGATATCAGGGTGCATATTGTTGTTGTTGAGTTTTCAACCCATGCTATTGTTGTTGTGACACATTTTGTTGTTGTGCAACATATGGTTGTCAATGCTGAACATATGGTTGTTGAACATGTTGTTGTCTTTGTTGTTGAGCATACTTCTATTGTAAAGCATGTTGCTGTATATACTGCTATTGTAAAGCATGTTGCTATTGTTGCACATATTGTTGTTGTAGAGCATGTTGACGCTGTTGTATATATTGTGGGATATGTTGTTGTTGTTGTGGGTGTACTTTTTCCACCTTTGAACCTTGCACATGCTGGGTGACAGGATGGGATTCTTGACCCATCTACATTGTTGGTTGTTGCATGTTATGATATTTTTGAAATCCAAGTGGTCCAAGTATACCATCAAGACTTGCAGTCTTATGTTTTGCTGGTTGTGCTTGAGACATCATGCTAACTTGGGTTGTAAATTATGGTTGCACTAGTTGCACTACATCCACAGGTGGTTCTTGTTGAGTTGCTTGGGCTTGTTGCACATGTTGTGTTACATGTTCTTGTTGAATCACTTTAGGTGGAATTGGTGTGATATTCATAAGGCTCTTCTTCTTTTGATCTTGCAGTTGATTTGGTATAGTTGTAGTAGTCACATTAGATACATCAAATGTGGGCACCCTTGGTGGTTCATTAAATGTTCCTTTGGACGTTGTTGCATTTGAAGTGCTTCCTAGGAATGTTGTATGTGTTACCAAAGGAGGACCACTTGGTTGTGTTTATTCAAAAGGGGGTAGATCTGGCACTCGCTAAGGTAATGCGAACGTCTCATTTGATCTTTTTGGCAAGTGATTCTTTAAATCAATCTTCCATATTCTTTTAGGACCCTTTTTAGGGATTTGTTTATCATCCGCCATATTGGGAGGAGGGAGTGCTACCTCTTCAAATAAAGGATTATCCAATGGTATATACTTTTCCTTTGGAGGAATATCGATAGTTAAATCATTTTGCTATCGTTTTTGTGTTAGCACCATAGCTGACTCATCGAAGGGTTGTTCTCAATTTTCTCTATCTCAAACCACTAAGGATTCATTCTCTTCCAAAGTAGATTGTGGGAGATTTTGATATTCCAAGAATAATTAGGGATTTTTATTTTGAATCACTTTGATATATCATCTTGGATATTGAGTCATGAGATACGTTAATGTCTGCTGAATTTTTTTGTTCTTAACGGCTTCGTCAATTTCCTCCTTAGGTAAATCTTTGAAGGAAGAAAATGTTTCATGTGATTCTCCAAAATCTCAAGAGGGACTTGAGGCATTTCCAAAATCTTGATTATCTGGTGGTGGTGGAGGAGGTTGATAAGATCTAAAATCTGTGTTTGGCATGGGTTGTTGTTGCAAATAATTGGGCTGGACTTGATTGATTTGAGAAGTTTGTTGGCATTCCTCCTCAAGTGTAGGGGGAACACTACCTTGGCCAGGTGGCATAGGTACAAAAATTGGTTCAAAGGTTGGGGGATGTCCCCAATGAATAATGCCAAAGTTTGGAGAAGAATTTTAAGGATATTCCATGTTGCATATATCATTGCTTGAAGTAGGTCCTTGAGGAGATGTGACATGTCTTGGGTCATGAAATATTTGGTGCATGTTTTCCAATGGTTGCATGTTGATTAGGTCAGTTTGATTATGATATAAAACACCTTGTCTTGGACCAAAAGGTAGTTGTGATTATGGTTGTGATGTAAACATAGGTAAATGAGGATATTGTTTCCCTTTGGATGCTTGAGATCTTGTGAAAATTGGCATGATTACTATATGCAAATGCAAGATATTTTTGGAATTTTGGAATTTTTGGAAATGCATGTTTTGAAATGCAACTTTGGAAATGCAAGGAAATTATGAAAATGAAATCTAAGGTTTATGCAACTATTTTTTTGGTTTTTTGGGCTTTGGAAATTAATCTTTTGAAAGGAGACAAACCTAAGAGCACAACCTCATGATGTTGAATAAGAATCTTGACTTGAAAAATATGATTTTTGGAACAAGGGACAAGTTTGATAAAAAGGTTGAATAAGACCAATTGATAAGGGTAGGGGGTTTGAAATTTTGGGACAAAAGGGGACCAAGTCAAGATCCTATTTTCAATGCCATCAATAAATTCTCTATGATTTGGATACTTTCTACGATTGTTTGCAAAGTTTTTAAGGAGGATCTAGGAATGAGCTATGTATGCAAGAGGGCTATAATTAGGACTTATGCAAAAGGGACTATAATGAGGATTAAAATGAGGTATATAATGCAAGGAATTTTTGAAATGCAAAATGCAAGGAGATTAGGTCATGAATATGCAATATGAAGGCTATCAAGCATGCCAAAAGGTTCCAAGTGAAAAGTTCAAGGTTCCATATCTTTACTCAAAGACAAGGTTTGTTGTGACCATTTGATTGTTCTTGAAGATTGATTTGGGAAAAGTATCTTTAAGGAGAGTATTTTTAAGATGTAATTTTTATTAAAGTTTGAACACTCACACAAGACACATCATTTAGAATGACTATTGTAAAATGAACAAACACACCACTTCCTAGGGATAGAAAGGACAGTATCTGTTGAATCCCAACTTGAACCAAAGTTTATCTGTACCTACTAATAGCAGACAACCTAGAAGCTTGGAGGCATAGGCTCCTCCTTACATGTGCGCTCACTTCTCAGGTACTCCAAGCTTCAACTCCCAAGGGTCATTACTTCCCAAGGGATTGTTGTCTCAACTAATAGACATGAAAGTGTGGGGCATCTTACTTGTTCTCTAACCTTCCACACCAATAGATAGAAGTTTTTTGGCTACTATGACATGATGTTTAGTAAGGGCATCTGTTTGGGTGGTTATACATGCGGCAGATTAGCTCCGTTATGGAGGCCTCCCAGCCTACGAAAGTTACATTATGTAGGTTTTAACACACCACAAGGGTACTAAGGGAGATCTTCTTCCTAGTATAACGAATTCAACACATTTCCATTGTGAGATTAATCACAATGGAATTTTTTGTATCCCATTTTGGATGGGCTTGGCTATAGCTTGTTACCGGTTGGGTATCCACTCTCACTAGCTCTACTAAAGCACTTGGGAGGTAGCCACTCTATAAGAATTATACGAGTTTCTCTTACACCCAAGATCCATGAAGGTGAGGGGAGAGGATATGGTCATATGATTCTTAGGGCTTTACAATCTAGAAAACACATTAGACACATGAAAACAAAAGGTTCTTTTCAAGCACCAAAATGAAGTGTTTTCTAACTACAAAAAGCAAGCAAAAAAGTTTGGGAAAACACAAGGTCTTCTACAAACGTCCTACATTGAAACCATTAGTAGTTTTTAGGATTCAATATTCATCCCATGATTTCCAGCATGCTGCATAAATGATCAGTAACACAAAAATCCAGTAGTCTAAGTGCAGAAACAAGTATAGGAATGAAAAAATCTAATAATTTGCTCGAGAAACACCAAATTTACCACTTGTGCAGGAACATGCTACCACCTACACAGAACTAGGGTACCACCTACATAGAAATATTCTACCACATGTGCAAATTCTAACCACCTATGCAACACCTGCAACCAAGGGCACAACTCCTGATCAGAGGCCTAAAAAGGACTAAAAACTTGCAAAAATAGAGGTTTTTTCAATATCTAAGCATGCAATATCATCAGAAACACAAATAGGGTTCATTATTTACACCATTTAAGTTTATTTGAAAATATTTAAGTAAAATTGAAACCCTAACTAGCTTGCATGTGCATCAAAATGGTTTAGGAACACCTTAAGGGCAAAATCTACATTTGATCCTAAACTAGTTTAGAGTTCATTTTAGGTACCCAAATAAGGTGTGCATGTTCATTTTAGGTCATTTATAAAATTAGAAAACTTGATCTTGCATGAAATAGTCCATTTCCACCCCTAGTTAGGCTAGATTTCAAGTTTGTTTGAAATTTGAAAAAGCTTTGATAGTATGAAACCCTAGATTAGATGAGGTTCATTTTAAGAGCCCAAATGCAAATGTGAAAGTTCATTTTAGGCTTTGAAAATAAAAATGTGAGGTTCATTTACCATATTAGGGTTCATTAACCAAGATTAGGGTTCATTTGAATAGTTTAGGATTCATTGTAGCCTTTAACAGAGAAATAGTAGAAAAGAAAGCCTAAGATGCAGAATAGCTTCCTAAACATGCAAAAAGTGATCCTAAACCCTAAATGAGGATCCCATATGAACAACTACATAGCTAAGCATCCATTTGTGCAGCTCTGGGCTCCAAGTGTATAGGTCTGGGTCCCACCTGTGCATGACTTAACCACCTGCATAGAAATAGGCTACCACCTACGCAGGAATAATGACCACCTGCGCAGCTTCAGTAACCACCTGTGCAGCTCTCTTCTAGAACCTAAAAAAGAAACAAAAACACAAAAAAAAATATTAGTTAAGCATGTTTCACATCAAGCTCACCATTTTTCAGACCATAAAAATGTGTTTTAGCATATTAGGTAACCACAAACCCTAAATAGTATGCTAAACCTATCTAATCTCTCATGAAAAATATTTGCGAGAGGAATTCATAAACATAAGCATAAACACTTAAAAACCCCCTTCAAAGGAAGCTCCCATGTCATTCTTTCTTCTCCATAATGAGATTGATGTTTCTCTTTGCACACACACAATTGCACAAAATATCCAAGTATTACTAATGAGAATACTAGAAGATTTCAAATGATTCTTGAGGTTCTCAAAAATCTTGTGGTTAACCTTGAATGAGGGGAATAACTCTCAATTTATAGGAAATGAGGATCAATTAGGTGAGGATTGCAAGAATCCATGAATAATGAAGAGATTTGGTTTGTGAGATGCTAGGAAGCATGATATGGGGGAGATCAAATAAGGAGATATTGAAAATATTTGTGAAGCACCTTAATAGGGATGAGAATCCTCAATTAAGGGATATGATATTTAGGTAGGATTAGGAATCATTAATAAAATTAATAATTTAATATTCTCAATATTCCTCAAAATCAATAATTAGATTTATGAAATAGTTAAAATCTCGTAAATTGAAATTAGCCAATTAATTAATAAAAATTAATTAATTGTTGGAGAATTAGGGAAAAGGGAATAAATAAAGTTTATTTATTTATTCAATTAGGACCCAGGGATAAACTATGGGTTATTCATCCCAAGGGGAAATTTGTGAATTATAGGTCGAATTGAAGGTGTTGATGTTGAATTGAAATAATTTTGATAATATTGATAAGGTTTAGGATCAATTTCAAGGGTTCCAAAATAGTTTAGGAAATCACAAGGCTTCGATGAGCTTTGACAATGCTCCTGCGTAATGATGATAATTAAACTTTGATGGCATCATAAGATTGAAATTGAAATGGGGAAACATCGATGATCTTGGACAATGTTCCCAAAATTATAATCAGATATAGTATTGACAATAATGAAAAACACTATTGAATTGATATTGATAGATTGATAGCGATAACACTAATGATCTTTGACAATGTTATCAAATAGTTGATTAAGGGGATATGTATCATCGATGATCTTAGACAATTCTCTTGAAATTATGATAAGATTGATAAAATTGAAATAGGGTTTTGATTGATTTGAAATTGGGTTAATTAGGCATCCGTGATCTTGGACAATGCCCCAGAATGGTCAGAATGAGTCCAAACAATTTTGCAAGTGATTAGGAATATAATAGGATAGGTTTGAATCAATTTAGGAAGGTTTTGAATGGTTTAGGATTGAATAGGATAGATTTAAGATTGAATAGGATTGAATAGGGTTGAATGGGATTGATTTAGGGTTGATCAGAAACAAATTGGAAAATGATCGATTTGGTAAAGAGAGTGGAATTGTTAGTAAATAATTGAACAAATTTGCAATATTCAATCATCGATGAAAGAAACAATGTCATCATAAAATAAATATCATATGCACAACATAGAGGAATAATTAGGTCTCAAAATAATGTTTTGATTGTAATCATAAAAATGTTAAAACACGTAAACTAGCAGGCTCGAACCATTTTTAGGTGTCTACAATATGGACCCTTTCTAAGATACACACGATACCTTTAAAATGTAAACATTAAATATAAATCATCAATTACACTCCAATATCCATAATCCAAGGTCTCTATCATCTAAACACGTTCCACCACTATATTCGATCATAAATAGGTCTTCGCAAGATCACACGTCACAGCTGACGTCACCAAGAACCCAGAAACCAAAGAATCACAAATAACATTCTCAAACATGTATTTTTCTATTCCTTGAGCTCCCATAACATAAAATATGCTTTCATCCAAGTTATTCCAAAAACATAGGGACTAACTCTATCATAATCCTCTGTCACTGTTCTAAAGCCAATCGTCACCGAAACAACTATAAGTCATGCAAATATTCACATACAATCCAACGACCTTAAAATAAGGTATAAATAATTCCTTCTACTCAAATCCATGTTTGAATACTCTAAAACATCATACACTAACTGTACATCTATATCAGACCGACCTGTTCCATTCATAACTAGTCTGTCTGAGACTCCTGATGAAACCAACTGAATCATATGGTGACATCAATGAAAAAACATGAATGTCAACACCTCAAACAACAACAAATTCAATAATAAATAGTGGTAAATAATTAATGTATAGTTTTCTTTCATATTTGTAACCATAATAATACATATAAATTATGTTTCATAATAAGTAAAGCCATTTACAATCAACAACATAAAATATTCAAACTATACAATTTTATTGCTATTTTTATTTATAAACAGTTACCATAACAATGAGTATAAACTTCATAGCATTTTATTAGTGATTAGAAAATGAACATAGCTATGAATCACATTTTAAATTTCCTTCCTAGAATTTAGACATTTTCCAAATTTCAAAATAAGGCAATACAATTTGAAAATTTTATTATAAACAAAACAAGAAAATACCCATGATAGAAAGCCAGAAACCACATTGTTTCCATCTCTCTACTTCTCTAATACTAATTTAATTCTCCTTCTATCTGAACTTTCTTTCCCTTCTCTATTCCCCTTTATGTCAACACAAAGTCTTATAAGTTGAAAACCTAATATCATGCCCAAAAAATGGTTTGACGATTACTAGAATAATTTGTTTCCTTGTATAAGTCAAGAAAACTCAAAAATATCATCAACTGATAGAGAGTGACAAGATTCCATCTTGTTTTCTTTTGAATTATTTTGTTAAAGCAACTCAACAATAATAGATTTTTCTAAATTACCTTATTCCATTTCTCACATGTGTCTCTCATTTCAAGTTTAATTTTTTTATATATTTTTTTTAGAAATTATATTAGAAAAGTGAATATTAATGAATCTTTTGAAAAAGAAGAATATGAATTTTGAATTTTCTTAAGTCAAAATAATACACACATTATAATATTCAAATAGCTCCATGATAATAATAAAATAAAAATGACATAGCAAAAACTAACATTTAAATATAATGCAACCCTGTTTTGTTGCTTTAAAAATAATAAAAATTTAAATATAACGCAAATATTTAAATGCAATAAAGACATCAAACCAAACGTTTAACCAATTACACTTGCATAGAAATCCATAATGCATTTTGACTCAAATGAACTATAAAATAATCCAAGTACATCTGGTTTCTTGGTCAACATGTTGCAATTGCAACATTACAATAATATGTTGCTCTTGCTCCAATGATACTCTCATTCATTAGGAAATAGGGAAAAAATATGTTCTTACATTTATCTTAGGACCACACATGGTAGTTTGTTTGAGATTATTAACCAAAAATCATATTTCTTAAATATCAATAATCATTACAATACCATTTAATAAGTGGAATAACCATTTTTATTATATTTACAAATAATCATCCTAAAATGAATCACCAAGTAATATAATTAAAATTAATTAACATCAATTTGTATCTAAAAATAGTAAAACACTAACAATCATAAGAACATTCAATTGTAATGTCATCATGTTAAATATATTATGTCCAAAGTTTTCACTAATCACAATAAAACATCATGAAAATTATCTAATATGAATTAATATATGATCTATAAATAATATTAGTTCAACTCTAATAGAGA
>MU224484.1:3315791-3391574 GCA_018584345.1 Thuja plicata
GCTGCATATACAAGTTTCAATTAATAAATATTACTTTGGTCGGCTGCATAAACATTTCACTGATGCTCGGCGAACACTGTTGATTCTACGAAAATCCTTCGGTAACCGACTGAACTCGGTAAGTACTGTGAACTCGGTAAAGACTGACTTTCCATCACATATTCTTTGATGACCGACTGAACTTGGTAAAGACTAACTTCTCGATATAGTATTCTGGAGTGCTCGGTAGACTCTGTAAATTTCTTCTCTTACCGACAGAACTCGGTAGACTCTGTCTAATGACTGATATGACTTTCTTTGCTCGGTAGACTCTGTCTGATGACTAATATGACTTTCTTTGCTCGGTAGACTCTGTCTAATGACTGATATGACTTTCTTTGCTCAGTAGACTCTGTCTGATGACTGATATGACTTTCTTTGCTCGGTAGACTCTGTCTGATGACTGATATGACATTTGTGTAACATCAAAGACAATACAAAATTAAACAATTGTATCCAACACTTTTCACCCTTTCATCATTTTAGAGGACCTAGAGTCCTCCAAGATTTTTAAATGGCCGAAAGGGTGAAAAGACCTAGAGTATATATATATATATATATATATATATATATATATATATATACACTATTGTGGGTCCACAACATACGCCCAAATTTGGTCCTCTCACCATGGGGACCCCCCTTTTTTGTGTCTTTGGTTTTCTTGACTCCCCCCTTTCCCGGTTTCTCGCAAGTAGGTCTCTGAAAGGGCCTGTTGAGAAAATCCAAGCATTTTTCAGTCTTTTCACCCTTTTAGCATTTCAGAGGACCTAGAGTCCTCCAAAATTTTTAAATGGCCGAAAGGCTGAAGCTCGGCCGTTTTGGTGTTTTCAACCTCTGAAAACACTGAAAAAGATAAAGGAATGAACCTTCTAACCTTTGGTCTTTCAGACCCTGAAACACTGAAAGGTGATTACATCATCCTGGGCTATATAAAGGCTTAAGCCCTAAGTGAACTACACTCTGCATTTTCTCTCCTGCGTCTTCACTGCTCCCCACTCTTCATCATTTCATCATCCTCACTCCTCATGGATTATTTCTCTGTGCCTTAGCCCCCTCTTTCTTTCATCCTCCACAACTATCTCTCGAGAAGTAGGTTTTCTCGCTTCTCAGTTGTCTTTCTTTGTTGTTCAAGTTAACGGTTTTGCATTTTTTGTGTTTTTCTAGTCCAGTGCGCATCCCCCCAAGTCCTTAGGGTTTGCACCTTTCGACTTGCGAGGGAGGATCCCTCTCTTTTTCTATGTATTTTTTTCCATTTTGTCTTGTCCCTTTGGTTTTTCTATCATGACCTTTGTCGTAGGGTTTTTGGCCTCTGAAAGGCCAAAAACTAGGTCAGGTTTTCTATTGCACAAGTGCTTCTTGTGCATTTGGCCTTTTTGGCATTTTGGACCTCTGAAACATCTGAAATGCCACCAAGTCTAAATCATTGAACATGGTCATCCCTCTGCGGGTCTTGGACTTTTGGAGTCCAAGATTTTGTTCTGACTTTTCCACCCTGAAAGCTGAAAAAATTGGTTCCTGATCACTTGTTCTTTTCACAGTTTTGGCCCTTTCAGACCCCAACCCAATTTTCAGCATCCAAAATCCTAAAAGGGATGGAAGTGAAAAATTTGCATTTTTGGCTACACAAAGAGCTTTTCCGCTTCTATTTTCCTAGATTAATCAAATTTTTCCTATTTTTATAGTTTCCCTTTTCAATAAAACACTGATACTTGCACTTTTCTCGCAGGAAAGCCTGAGAAAAAAACAACATCTCCAATGAAGTATTTATATAAGGGGAATCACCCCCCTTCAAAGATTGGGAATAAACACAGGGAAATTACAGACACCAACATTGAGAATGTGGATTGGGATGAATTCTTGGTACGATGCTCTCAACAAGTAGGAAGATTTGAAGACTGAACTTCACTAGTCCTATTAGGCCTGGTTAATGCAATAGCCCACCTAGTGGCTATCACCTTGTTCAAGCTGGTAATGAACCTATTAAACCACTATAATCTACATGAAAGGGTGGTCCAAAATATAGAAGGACATGTGGTACCGGACATAAGGCCATACATCATTGAAGAGGTTTTTCACCTCCACAAGGGTATTGATAAGTTTTATGACTTCTTCATTGGAAAGGGCCTTAGATGGTTCACAAACAAAGGTGAAGAGGCATACAAGATCATGAATAAAAATTACCTCAAGAAATCGCTTCAAAAAAACAAGTTGGATAAAATAGACCTCAAGAGGGGATATTTGAAAGATAACATCCAGGTAGCGGTGACATTATTAAGAGAAGTGTATGGATTATATCAGTCCATCCAAATTGAGGATTGCATGATCCTCTTAATAGAGAAAATCAAAGGCCACAAGTCTAAATTTGAGTGGGGAACCATTATCAGTGATAGATTGGATGAGAAACTAATTGCGGTGAAACATAACCCAAAATTTTATATGAGTACATACATAGTGTACTTACTAGCCGCATAGGAAGATCATCTAGGATTGAATAAGAGGGGGAGCATAAATGATCAGAATGCATGAACCCATGTTTTATATCCACATCTCATGAGAAAGGAAAATATGCCAAAGTATAGACCAGATTATAAAATTGTAAATGATGCTTTCATCTTCATGATCATTCAATCTCTTGAAGATGACCTTGCAAAGAGGATGTTGGAGAAAGTAGCTGCAAAGGTGAGGGTGATTGGGGCCTATTACATAAAATTTAGAACATTCACATATATCTAGGTGGTAGGGTCTACTTTAAAACTGAAGAAGTTTCCCACGTATTCATTTGATTGGATAATCACTTGAGAAATGGCCAGAAACTTGCAGATGCCTACAAGCATATAAAGCATAAGAAGAATCATTGCTATGATTTCCCTATTTATCTGGGCCCCTACACTCTACAATACATGAAGGTCTTGAAGTCCTTGGCCTTTGAGTGGGATGAGTGCCCACTTAAACTCTACAAAATAGTCTGGCTTAGGTTCAACCCAATGGGTACATATAGCCATATTATTCATAGATTCTATATTCACAAACCATATCTTGCAGATCATTGGATAAACTGTATAGATGATCATAAGGTCAGAATCAGGGACTATTGTAGGATGTCCCTTACCCTTGCACAAGAAACTTTGAAGACCCCAATTTCCCTAAAGGTTTGGGAGAATGATTCAGATAGGGTGATGGAGGCCATTTACAAGACAGACAAGATATATGATAGGCCCATCATGAATGCATAAATTGATAAGGATGAGAATGATGAAATTGAATTCTAAGCTAGGCACTTGATCCAAATGACTGAAACATGGATCAAAAATCCTTATAAGATGGGTCCAATCTCGGTGAAGACATTGATGGATCCACATAAGAAGGTAGATAAGAAACATGGGGAGAAGTCTCCAGTGCCCCAGTATAAGAAATAACCACCATAGAAGCCAAGCATTGCTTATGTCCATGAACATGTGTTAAAGTATGGACCTAATCCAAGGCACAAGGCTCCTAAAACTAGGATGAATAGACAAAAAGATCCTCCAGTGGGATAATCACAAGCCCCACAAGACAAAGGCCCTTAAACTTCTGGCCAATCTCCTGCTACCACCAAAAAGGGAAAGAAAATTTATAAAAGGAGGAGAGCTTCTGCATCTCCACAAATGGAAACCTCACAAGAGGAGCCATAAGAAGAAGTACTGCTAGTTAAAAGGAATAGATCTCAAAAGAGGAAGGAAAAGGAGAGTTGTAGGAAACACATAGAAGATCCTAAAGAGCAAGATAACCCTCTGGATGCCTTAGGCTCAGACGAGTTCCAAAAATATGATTTTGAAGGTCTAGAAGGTTTTGTAGACCAAGGGAAGGACATGCCTGATTCAACAATAGGGTTTGAAATGGGAGCCCCTATACTTATCCAACCACAATTAATCCTCACTCCACCTCTGGCTCAATTCGCCGATCCAGCAGGGAATGTGCCAATCACAGGAATAAGCTCCAACACAGGCCAAGGGCCTAAAACTCAAGATGCTTCACTGGCTCAAGAAACAACAGGGGATAGAGATGTAGGAGAAAGTTCCACTTCCACTACACCACCTTCTCTCCCAACTCCAACACTGAATCCACATCCTTCAACTTCTACTCTCCCACCTCCCATTTTAACTCTTCCTATTCCTACTCCACCACTCATAATTCCTATTCCTACTATGCCACTCATAGTGCCAACATCTACCCCACCTCAATCTATGCCCCTACTATGCTTCATCCTAACTCCTCAGTAGTCAGTAAGCATAGAAGTTGTGTCACCTTTTAAAACCACACTGGAGGTCATGACTAGCCTCAATACAAAAGTATTGACTAGTTCTTGAGGAGATGACACCCAAGGTAAGGATGGGAAAGATAGGGAAGTAGAGGAAGAGATGGGAGGAGAAGGAAGGGTAGAATCAAAAGGTCAAGGAGAGGAGGTGAATGAGGGAGATGGTGAATAAGAGGGAGAATAGGATAAAGAATCAAAAGAGCAATTAACCCATGGGTCAAAAAACTTGGTGTCGATCCTACATATTTCCCCATATGAGCCAGTCACTGCCATTTGTAAACCTACTTGGTTTAATAAAGAGATTCAAACCCAGAAGAGGAATTATATAGATGAGGAAGAAGGGGAGGAAATAAGTATGACATCTTTAGGATAAGCCTTCCACCAAATCAAGGTCAACATACTAGCTAGGACAATATCCTATGTAACCCAAGACACTAGGTGTCACTTGAAGGCAAAAGTAGCAATTAACTCTGCTAGCACTTCTCAAACACAAGCCACCCTAGAAGATTACACACTTGAAGAGGTATACTTGGGAGAACCTACTAGGGAAGGGAGCAAAACATTGGCAGCTTTAGGGCTTAAGCATGCTCTAGGATTCATGAGTAAGGATGAGGAAACCATAAAGTCCCTAACAGAGAAAAATGAGGCTTTGAAGAAGTTCATTCATAAAATGGTGGGTCCCATTTATCCAAGTTACCAGAGGCCTCATTACATGCCATGTTAGAAAAGAGGGCCACCCGAGACTTACTGGCTGGTCTAACCCATTCCTTCGTCCAAGCGAGTGCAAACTGGAAAAAAATGACTTTGAACAATAGGGAGAAGGGGCCATCAAACTGGTGTTTAGGCCTTACAAAGTCATCTTGATTGAGGAAACCAAGTTTATAGACTAGATGGAGAATGAAGGTGGTTTAGAGTCTGAGATAAGAAAATAGCAACCCGCCCTCCAATACCTAAAAATAATCAAGAAAAAATGCTTCCAAATCTTAGTGAAGATATATGAGGGTGAAGAGCTATACAAATTTGAGACTTTGATCAAGTGCATAGCCAAGATAATTAAGGTCTACAAAGAATCTCAAGCCAACATATTGGATAAAAAAGGAGGTCTTGGAGTGGGTAGAGGAGATAGATGGCTTCTTCATAGGGATTGACCTTGATTTATACTGGGACCAAGATAAACATATCCTGCATCCATCAAAATAAGTAGTGCAACAATTCAAGGATAATCTAGCAGGTGTTAGCACCAAAGAGGCCTTACACCAATTTTTCTACTCCAAGGAAGAGATCCATGTAATGTAAGAACATGAAGAAGAGATCAATTTCTTCACTTCTAAATTGATCATCTTTAGAGAGAAGTAGGAACTGAGGATCAATAAGGTGAAGAGGAAGGAGATAAAATATGAAGAGGTTCAGGAGATAGTAAAAATCCTTCAGGATACCCATCCAAAAGTATTTCTTGACTGAGGCCTCGAAACCATTCATCCCATTTTCTTGTAGGAGACAATTTTCACACTTATCCATTTTTCAAAAGGTCTAAATTTTGGCCTTTCGGCCACTGAAAGAGCTGAAAATTTTGGGCCTCTAGAGTTAGATATCAAAACTTAGCATTTTTGGGCGCTTAAAAAAATTTAGAGGAGAGTTTAGTGTTTGAAAATCTGGGTGTTTCCAATGAGATCACTTTTTTGCATGGAGTTTGAACTCTAGATCATATGGCTGTCCAACTAGAGTTCATTTTTGAAGGACTAAGGGTCCTCTATCAATTCCCAATACAGAGAGAACCTTAGACAAAGAATCCAAGAAGAACTCAAGGATCAAGAAGAGGACAACAAAAGTGGCCAAAGGAACCCTATCTTCTTTCTCTCTTTTCTTGATGAGTTTGATCCTTCTTACATGGAAAAATAGATTGTAAATGGATTAAAAATCCATGAAAGTTGATTTGTATCAGTTAGGAGTAGTTTCCTTTTAGAAAAGTCTAAGTTTTAGCTTATGTTCATTAATTTAGACTCTCTCATGCCCTAATTTTTGCATTCAAAGTTTGTAGATTGAGACTCTATATATTGTAATCAAAATCAATGTAATAGGGTTGGATTCTTAATGTAATAAAGATCTACATTTGGTGCTTCATTCATGGTGTGTTAATTTCTGCTACCTATGAAAAAATTGTGAATGTGTGCATGCTCATTCATTGTTTTCAAAGAGTCAATTGTTTTACTGTGTTTCAAATTTGTGTTTATATTAGTTGGATTTTGTTGTTCTTTATCTATCTTATTGTGACGAATGAGTGGAAGGTATTATATATTGGTCTTAACTATAAATCCATCTCATGGGTACGTACATCTTGGTGGCTTCGTGATTTGATAGATTTTGAAAATCTCACATGGGTGAATTTATTTTCTCTCCAAATGATTGCATCCACTGGGTATAGAATTATGACTTTTTCTAATTTATACTCCATGGATTTGTTCCAAATGTCTTCATCATTCAATTCGCAAGGAAGGGTTTATAGCAGTTTGTGTCCATAGGATTTCATTTCAGCAATTTACTTTATTTATTGTCACCCTATTCATTTGAATTATGTCATAAATCTGAAAGTAATCATCTCAAAAAATAAAAAATTGCATCTTTACTTAAAACAAAAATCTTTGATAAATTGAAAAATACCAAAAAAGTACTAAAGTTGTTTTGTAGTTTGATGTCTTGAATGTACCAGCAAAGGCCTCCTTGTGAACATTCATATTTATCTTCAACTGAGTAACTAAGAAGGTTGTGACCCATCCTCAGAGAACCTTGGGAATAACTTGGTTATTCTTTCAAGAGAGGAAATCGAATCTCAAAATCCTAGTCGTTGAATTGTATAAAAATGAAGCCCAGAAGAAGTGACGCTAGAAGGAGGGCCTTAAGACTGAAAATCTAGAAAAAATTAGATCATTTTCTCTAGAGTGGTTCAAGAAAGTGCTTAGATCATCTTCTAAAATAAGCGAGTTCATCAAACTCCCTCACTATCATAGGCCTCACAGTGACAAAGGGAAAACAAGAGATAACTCCTCTTACCATCTTATCGAGTCATAGAATATGCTCGGAAAACAATCCCACATCGCTGCCCCAATAATTCCCGCAATCGTAAATCAAAATCAGAATGTGCAAAATCAGAATTTACAACAACCTCATCCAATGGATTTCTTCACCAATGCACAAAAATCACCATTAAATTTTGTTAGGCAGCTCCATGAACTACCCAAAAATATGGAAAGGTTTTGCACATGTTTCATATATGGTGAATCAAGGATAGCAGAAGAACACATCCGTGCCTTCAAATAAATTTGCAACTGGAAGGAGATTTCCCACCAAGATGTTGTCTATCATCTTTTCCAATACACCTTGGGAGAATTTGCATACAACTAGTACCTGAATTTACCAAGGGGATCTATCTCTGCATGGAATGAATTTGAAACCAAATTTCTCAATCAATTCAAGTTGTATGTGGATCCAACTATGACACATCACTAGTTATTAACAATGAGAAAATATCCTAAGGAGCCCATCCCCATTTTCAATCATCGTTTCCACAAAATGCATGAAAATTTGGAAGCTCCTTAGACCATACCAGACGCAACCATCATACAAGTTTACCTCAAAGATCTAGATCCCTTCACCTTGATCTTTCTAAGAAGACTCCCACATGTGGATAGAGACAAAATGGAAAATTTGTATAATGAGGCCATAAATTTCACACAAAAAATGGATCCGCAAGAAGAGAACTTTGCAACGATGCCCATCATTGACAACGCTACTGCCTAAAATCCGTTCACAACCAGTAGTCAAGCTTTGGCCACTCAGCCATATCCGCTAAATCAAATTTTGTTGTTAGGGTTTTTTATTGTTGAACCTTCAATAGATGCTTGAATACTTGATTAACTCTATAACTCACAATATTTGAAATTAATGACTCAAGCAAGAGAAAACTCTAATTGATGAGGATTTATGATAATGTTTGGGGAAACTATTATCACCTCCTTCTTTTTAGGTTCCACAAAACCCAAGCAGGTATTACCTATATAAGATTGCTTTCTTACAATATTAGTAAATTTGGATACTAATTTTCTGCCCTTTTACTATATTACCTTATAAATTACTCTACATAAAATTGAAAATAACTTAACACAAAGTTTAACCATAAAAAATATTGAAATGATAACAACAAATAGTAGTGTTTTAAGGACATTCATCCTTCTTCCTTTTATAGTTCTTAGAACTTAGGAGGGGCAACCTATTTCAATCCTATCTTAAAGGGATTAGTAAAATGAATTATATATCTTGATACAATTACTTGAACTCATATGTTTTGAATATAAATGTGAAAGATTTGTGTATATTAAATTGCTTGGATGATGATAAACCACTTGACAGATTCTAGACCAGTGCCTATCCTCTGGCTATAGAGTCAAAGATACAAATCCACAGAAAACTTAAATAAAGATACTATAGATTTCCTTATAAATTATATGCAACTAAAGTAAGATGCCTTACAAACCACCCTGTCACTCCAACACTACTGTATCAAATCCTCAAATACTGTTATTCTCTCTGAAATTACGCACAAAACTTAGTTCTTCCCTTGGAAGAAACTTGTAACTAATTAGATAGCGAACTTGTAACTAATATGTTTAAAATGCCTTACAGATTAAACATAAAAGAGCATACACAATAAGTAAAGAGACATCAACAATATAGAAGAGAAGTTGGATTGGATTTTATTTATATTCTTGTTTCATACATATAGAGGCTAAAGCTCAAAAACACAGACAAAAGTTTGTAGTTTGGCTTATAATTATATTTCATCACACTTCTTGAAATGTTACAATAAGATCTATTTATATTTTTCAAACCATCTTGGAATCCTTAAGATAAAGATGCAACTAGCTTCAGATGGTTTAAGAAACCTAACCCTAAAAACTTAGAAAAAGACAAAAGACAAGAAAGCTCCAAATGGTGGGAGGACAAAATGGAAGAATAAAATCTGATTTTGTACTTTGTCCATTTGTGAATGTTGACACCTTTGTCTACATGTATTCAGAATAATATCTGATAGTTCTAACAAGATCTAGTGACTGCCAATAAAGGCTAACTTAAACTAATCTTTTCAAGATTACTAACCTTCCTATGATCATAGATTAGGTGCCATTTGTGCTTTATTCTTCATCCATAATATCTAAATAAACTTTGATAGGCTTGTTTTCTTGGGCTTTGTCATAATGTCCCATGCTGTCACATCCTCTTCCTTAGGCCACTCAAAATTCTGAATATTCTCTAGTTGAGTCTTCTGCCTTTCCCACCTAGCATTTGTAATACTTTTAACATCTGAAATGAATTTATTATAGTCTATCTCTACATTTATTTCCTCATCTAAAAGTTGGTTGAACCTCTCCATATCTAATTTTCCCTGATCAGATACATAAATGTCTTTATTTGGAAGTACACTATCAAACTCTGATATCCATAACCCTAATGGTTTGATATGATCATCTTCAGCCCTAATTGGAGTTACAAACCTACTATAATCTATCCCAAACATCTTTAGCTTAGCATCAATTTGATTGGCCTTTCCTTTGAAAAGGGATAAAGTAGCCCCAATTTTCTCTATATCTCTATCAACCATGGTTACTATTTGTGGTAAACCTGATCTCAATGGTTGCACTGATGCTAATCTTTCAAAAAGAGATGTTCTTTTGAACCAAGTTGCATAGAAAGGATCCAAAATTGTCAAAAAAACTTGACAATTCTACTTGTAAGCCTAGAAACCTGATATAAGCCCAATACAGTACATCAATCCTACATTTTATGGTTTCAATCCTATGCTGCAAAATTGAAGTCAAGGCTTCCAGAATCACATTGTTATGCTCAGTAACTCCTTGGTCTGTTTCAGTAGGAATCTCCCCTGTATCCTCTATTTGGATCTCAACATCCATGACCTCTTTGGGCTCAATAAGGGCAGGCTCTATTATATCTAGAAACTAATTTGTAAGCTCATCCATGAGCTTCTTTTATTCATTAATTGTTATTAATGCTAGCTCCCTATCCTTAACAATATCACTAGTGAGTTTCTGCAATTTTTCTGATAGTTGGTCTGTCTTTGCCTCATTAAGATGAGAAAAATGAGTCATTACTTGGGATATTTCCATATCCCCTATATTATCTAATGTCCCTATGATTTTATTTCCCTCCATCTTCTCTTGAATGTTAAAAATGGCTGGCTTCAGATCTTTGGGAGCTAGGCTCCACATTGCAAGTGCCTAAGATTTAGGGTTATAGCCAAACCCTCTAATAATGTCTCCAACTTGAGTCTCTGATGATAGTTTGACATCAGTTTGTCTCCTTATCTGATCTATAACAAATTTTGAAGACAAATCCCATCCATCCACAAATAATATCCCACTGGCCTTGACAAGTTGTCTTGCCTGCTCAAGTGTATTCTCCTCAGATTCAGGATCATAATCCTGCAATGTTTGTAAGGCCTCTTGAGTGACTGGGTCACCACCTTCCAATAAAACATGCTTTCCAACTTGTTTTTTCTTGTTCCACATAAGGAAATCCTTGAATTACCTTGTCTTTATGAAGCTGTCATCCTTGAGGAATTCCTCTTGATGCAACAATCTCTCATCTATGAATTATCTAAGAGGTAACTCTTCCTCCTCTTTTGCATCCTTTTGTAGTTTCTTCCCCACCTTGATCTATTTTCTCAATAGAAGATCATAGGGCCTATTCCTAGTTATCAGGGCTCCAATTTTATCTATCCTCTTCTTCCTAGCAGGCTCTTCTATTTCTATCCTTTGTTTCTTTGGTGGGCGCTCATTTGTAACTTCCTTTTTCTGTTCCTCTGTTAGGTCAATGATGTCTACCCCTTCTATTACCTATTGTAATGGAACTACTTGATAATCTAGATAGGCATTGGGTGAAGGACAACCTTGATCATTGTCATCATCATATTCTAATTCTAAATTTTATCTGTGGACCTTTTATGGTACCACTAGTGCTTCTTCTAACTAATTACACAAAAGTGTATGGTTCTCAATCATTGCATCTAGCCTTTTGAGATAAGGCATGTAAGAGTAGGAACCTCCAAGCTTCATCCCCTTTCTCTTTACCTACCTCTCCAGGTCCATAATTTCATTGATCTTAATTGCTTTCCTGTCCACCTCTTCATCCTCTAAGATGATTCTTATTAAATCCTCCTCCATACACTCCTCATGTACCTTTGTGTAGGGGATAGTTGGTGTGAGAAAATCCTTTTCATGAAGAATGAATCCCTCAGTATCAACATGTCTATGCAGGGCCACATTCATTCTATAATGGTTCAACTAGGTATTCACCGAGTCTAAGGCTCCTTTTGCAACTATGAAATTGTAGATCCTCAACTACCTAGGGGTAAAATTACCCTTCCTATGTGATGCCAAATGTTCTTTATCTGTCAGAATAAGCTTCCTGATGAACTCCATTGCAGCTATCCTTGGTGGTACATGAAATGGAAAAATGTGTGGAGGGTGGCAGAAACCATAAACCCTCATCATTGTAAAGTTATTTTCATAATAAAAACCCCCCAATTATGGTCTCCTGGCCATTTGTCAAGGTACTGGTAGGGCCTCAACAGTTGCATTACCTTAACAGGTAATCTGGTCTTTTCAACACCTAAGCATTTCAAAAGTGGATAGATTATCCAATTTTCAAAAGCATAGAACTCATGATCTCTGGATGTATAATTCCAAATTCTAAGCCAAAACTGAACAGGGTTGGCTTGACCATGATGAAATCTCTATGGTTGCAACATCTGACAGTTCATTACTAGAAAATTATAGTAGAGGATAAAATTCATAAGGATTGAATAATCCATGAATCTTGGATGATCCTTCTTGGTTTGTATGTCTACAAATCCTTGGTGCATCAAATCAATAATATACATAATGTAGTCATAATTGTAAGTAGTATGAAGGCTCTGCATATCCAACACCATCATTAAAATATCTAAGGTGATCTTTTCCGCTCCAACATATTTTCCAAGCACTCTGCATAGTGCATATGATATATACTTAATATAGAAATTAAAGTCTTTGTAAAAATATGAGGTCAGTCGTAGCATGGGGGCTATATAAATCTTCATTATCTTATGGACATGATGATCCCTGATCAATTTAGCAAAAATTCTGGATTCTCTAGTGTACCTATACTCTAGGCTCTTCAGATTTATCTAAATATCCATAGGATAGTAGACATTAAAAGCTTTCAGAAAAGTATTTCAGTCTAGGGTGAGTAAGGGCTTTCCATCATCCCTCTTAATGGTTTTGATTAAAGGGTCATATCTACTAGCCAATTCTAGTATGAAATCAACATCAACAAAGACATCAGGAACTAGAAATCTGGCTAACCCATAGGTCCAAGGGTTTGAAATAGGCATGGGTTCATCACTATTATTAAAAAAATAATTGAAAAGTGAATACCCTGATGACACTAGTGTTTTTGCATCCCTAACATAAGCCATATCATCAATTAAAACATCTGCACTAACCTTTCGATTATGGTTTGAATCTGGAAGCAAAGTGAGGAATTCATTTGAGTATTTTCTTTTTCTCTTTGACTCATCTTCGACATCTTCACTTCTCCCACTAGTGGAGGCCATACTCTGTGCTTGAATCATACTTCCTTTATGTTCTATCCTCAACCCTTATTCACTGATATTAAAACAAAACTACTGAAAAACCTCAACACAAAACTGTGAATTCTCTAAAAACTATAGCTCTGAACTCTAGAACACTGTTAATTACAATCTTTACCAATTTTTGAATCAGGAAACCACCTTTTGAAGCACTTGTTGCTGAAAATCTTAATCTTTCTCAGAAAACACTAAATCTTTGTAAACTCTTTGCTCTGAGAAAATAGAAACTTGGTAAAAATGAAATGACAATGAACAAGTATACTTATAACTATTAATTGAATGTAGATTATCACTTCTATCTAGTAATTCCATCAGTTCACCATTAGCTTCACATACTATGACATCAATTTCTTATTTTAGCCATGGCATTCAAATTGTTAGATAATCAATATCTAATGAGTGTTCTTTCATTAAAAACCTAATAAAATTCAAAATGCAATCGAAATCAAATATGATTGGATGCATTAACTCATACTATGGCTACTTTCCCATCTATCATAATCTCTTTACTCTGATTGGTTAACAACTGTTAATAATGGCGTGGCTGAAAAGTATATTTTAACTCTGATTCACTTCTAGCGACTCAGCAACTGAGTGATCTCCTTGTCACTTAATGATTTCAATAACTATAGTGCTTTCAAGAGACTTAACAACCACCGTAGGATTAAAACTTTGATCAATGGTTGGTGCGATGTCGCTTGATATCTTAACTTAACCCTCCATGTTATGAAGACACTGACAAAGCATTCTCTTAACTATTCTTTTACCTCAGGTTTCATCTAGAGACTCAGCAACCATGATTTCTCTATGTCACTGGATAATTTTCTTAACTCATGTTCAATCAGGAGACCACACGAATAATCACATTAGTCTCTTAAACACATGATTAATTTACCTATATAATTTGCATTAGGAGATAACATGACTACCATTGATTTCTTTTTCCTTTGTAACCAACAGTTGTTGCTAAGTCTCTTAATCCTTAATTCAAACCCTAATACTTCAGGAGAATTAGCAAAAAATAGACACATGTCATATTTTTCCTTTTATCTCTTAATCTCTTGATTCTTTTTTACTTTTCAACCTTGTCAAGCGACCACACGACTACTGTTGATTTATTTTTCCTCTGTATCCATCAGTTATCACTAAGTCTCTTAATTTTAAACTTAACTCTCTTTTGATCATGCAACTTCCCAACAACACCTTCACTTAAACTCATATCTAACCTTTAGTTTATCTAGAGACCTGGCAACCATTTAATCTCCATGTCACTTGATAATTTTTGAACCACGGTTACAATCAAGAGACTTCCTGACTGCCGTTAGATTAATTTTTTAATCCACGGTTGTCACGTAATCTCTAAATCTTATGCTTAGCTAATTTTTTATCATGGGACTTGGCGAAAACATTGTTTTCTTTATTACTATAAAATCAACTCATAACTACAAGTAATGTTAAGAGATAACGTGACTGAGTAAACTTGAAGTCGCCACATGATATAACTAACTCTACTTTTATCAAGAGATAAAGCAACTATCATTGGATTATTTTTGAGATCAACAATCTATGTTAAGTCTCATAACCTTTTCAGTATATTATTTTTTATCAGGAGACCACACCACCGAAGCTTTTTGCTAAGTCTCAAGACCATAAGTAATATTCATTTCTTCTAATGAGACTTAGCAACTAGGAAATAAACACATGCAACTAAGCTCGGACTTAGTCATGAAGAAGTAACAAAGAAATAGATCCATCTTGGAAAATTTAGGGCTTTTCTACAATTTCAAACCAAATTTACTCCAAGGCTTAGGGTTTTTGACATTTTTTTATCTAGGTTTTGAGCAAAAATATCATTTGCAGAGATATGTAAATGGTTTGAAACATGAATCTTTATCTTCTGGGCATAAGAATGACAGGGAGTTCAATAATTTTTAGGGTAAACTCTAAAACAAGAAATACAACCAGTAGTGGCTCTATCTAAGGATGACTAAACATAGTTTATCACAAAGAATCTTAGAATCTCTGGTCGCAGACCTCTTCAAAAAATGCAGGCAACTCTGACTAACCTACTGCTTGAAAGGAAACAAACAACAGTTTGGAACTATACGCAGTATAATACATATTTACTTGTGCATAAAACTAAAAAAATTGTTTTTTGTTGAAGAAAGGCTTTAGAAGTTTCCCATGCACTAGAAAATCATACTCTTCATCATCCATGTTCTTTAGAATATAGGAATCTTTGCCAAAACTCTGAGAAATAATAAAAGGACCAAGCCATAAAGATTCAAACTTTTTATGCTTACCTTTGTCTTTTGATCTTACAATTCCATTGGAGCACTAGGTCACCAGGTTGGAATTTTCTACTAGTAGCCCTTCTATTAAACATATATTTCATCTTCTATTGTAGTTTTATGTTTTCTTTCTATCCTTCTCTTCTGATCTCATCAAGTTTAGTCAGCTATAATATTCTATCTTTTATTGGATCTGAGACTTCTAACTCCTCTCATTGTATGAAATTGTATATAGGTAACATATTATATACAGGCACCCTAGCCTGAAGACCATATACTAACTCAAATGGTGACATACCTGTAGCCTTCTTAACTATCATTCTGTTAGCCTACAGGGCTAATCTCAACTTTGTATGTCAGGCTCTCTTGTTCTTTTGTAAAGTTTTCTTTAAAATTTTTAGAATACTTTTGTTACTAGATTCTGCCTGGCCATTTTCCTGAGGATGAATAAGACATTATAATCCCATATTCATTGCAAAAGTATTTTATCTCATTAGATATGAAACACATGGCATTATCCATGACTAGTTTGGCTGGGAGACCAAATTTGGTTAAAATATTATTTAATAAAAACTCTGTAACTATTTTACTTGTTTCTTTTTTAGTAGGGACAACTTCTATCCACTTAGTAAAATAATTAGTAGCTACTAGTATCCAAGTGTGCCCTCCACTAGAATTTTCTGAAAGTTCTCCAATAAAGTCAATACCCCACATGGAAAAAGGTGCCTCAGCACTTACAGGATTTAACAATAGGGCACCTGAGAACTTTAACTTGTTTGAGAATCTTTGGCAATGCTCACACTTTTAGACAAATGCATGGGTATCTCTAAAAACACTAGGCCAATAATACCCTTCCCTTAAAATCTTATGGGAAGTAGTTTTTGCAGAGAAATTCCCACCACATATCCCAACATGCATTTCATTTAATATTTTCTCAGCTTGATCTTTATCTAAACATAATAGTAGCACACCATTTTTATCCTTCCATTATAGTCTCCTTGAATCAAGGTGTACTTCTGCGCTTGCAGCTTCAAAATCCTCTTTTGATTTTTTACATATTTTCAGGACACTAGGTACTCTTTAAAAAATACACTATATTAGTATAAAATCGTTGTCTTTCTATACTTGTGACTGTCTGATCCTGTGTCTCTATATCATTTACTTGTGCCAAATGTAATTTATCTAATGTCATCAGTTTGGCCAAACCCTGACCTCTTATTAACTTTGTAATATGGATTTCAAGATTAAATTCTTAAATTCTATTTATCCACTTACATCTCTTACCAATTACTTCTTTCTGAGTAAGGATATCTTTCATTGCTGAATGAGGAACATATGCTTTCACCTGCACAAACCAAATGTGGTCTAAAATATTTTACTGCTTTCACTAAAGAATATGCCTGCTTCTCCATCATCTCATAATTTAGCTCTGTAGCCTGGAGAGATTTACTATAAAAGGTTATGGGATGCTCAAATCCTTGTTCATCATTTTGTAGTAAAACAACAACAATTGTATTATAATATGCAAATAAAAATAGAGAAAAGGGCTTACTATAATAAGATGATTTTAGAATAGGAGCCTCTTGCACTCCCTTCTTTTTTTTCTCAAATGCCATTTGAGCTTCTTCATTCCCATTAAATTTTTCATCTTTTTACAACAAATTTATGATAGGTTTAACAATTTCTTCAAAGTTTGCTATAAATCTTCTGACAAAACTGATCTTTCCTAAGAAATATTGAACTCCTTTTAAGTTTTTTGGAGCAATGACCTTCTGGATTGCTTCTATTCTTTCAAGTTCTATTCTTACTACATTTTTAGACACTATGTGCCCCAGCAACTTTCCTTCCTGTACTACAAAGTGACACTTTTTAGGATTTAATGAAACACCATATTCCAAAGCTTTATTGAAAGTTTTACCTAGGTTCTCACAATGATCTTCAACTTTCTTAGAGTATGCAGTTAGATCATCTTGATAAATAACCATGAATAAGTTAATAAATTCTTTAAAATCCACATCCATGGCCCTTTGAAAATTTTCCACTGCATTTATTAGTCCAAATGGCATTCTGATATAGACATAAGTTCCCCAAGGAGTGGTAAATGCAGTCTTGTACTACTTTGATTCCTTTACTAAAACTTGGTTGTAACCTGAGAAGCCATCCATCATTGACAACAACTCACAACCAGTTACTTTATGTAATATTGCCTCCATATTAGGTAAGGAATAATTATCTTTTAGTGAGGCAATATTCAAATTTATGAAATCCACACATAATCGGATGTCACCATTCTTTTTTCATACTGGTACCAGATTCGAAACCCATGTTGAGTGTCTGATAGGCTGGATGATCCCAACATCTTTTAACTTCATCAATTCTTGTTGCATCTTAGGGGCCAGCAAAGGATTAATAGGCCTCTATTTTTTTCGAAATGGTTTCACCTCTGATTTTAGTGGAATCTCGTGTTGGAAAAGGTCTTCCCTATAAGCCTTTAGGTCTTCATATGACCATGCAAAAACATGCTTATATTTTCTCAATAGTTTAATCAAATTTGTCCTTATATGGAAATCTAAACCTTTTCCAATATAAACAACTTGAGGATTGGTTTCTGATCCTAATTTAATTTCTTCCAAGTTCTCAACCTTAGCATTGCTTATCTTTGTTGAGTGATCATTTTGACTTCTGAACAATGCTTCAAGTTCAACTAGTCCCTTAGGAATCTGACTGGAACTTAATTGGACAACCTCATTTCCTATGACATAATCTTTACCATTATTGTTCTCCAGTAAGGTATTGCAATCTATGTATTGATTCTCATAATGGTCCAGACACTGAATGAATCTTAGAATATCCTGGTCATCTTGAAAAAAGTTCCAGTCGTATATATTATCTAGAACAACTGGCCTTGTCTTAAATTCAAGTATTGATACCCCATGTAAAGTCTGATCATCAGTTTTTAGAGAAACATTTGCTAAGAAATCTGCCATTATATTTGTTGACCTTTCTATCCAAGTTACATCAAAAGCATCAAACATTTCAATCTGATCCCAAATAGCATATTTATACATCTTTAATCTATCATTTTTCACTGCATATTTGGATCTTATTTGGGCTACCACTAATTTAAAATCACCATAAAATTTTAAACATTTTATTCTGTGTTTAATGGCAATTTCTAGCCCTAAAGATAAAGCCTCATATTCTGCCTTTATTATTTGTACATTGAAAGGATAGAAAAAAAAAGAATATTTGAAAGTTGTACCTAATGAAGATACAAGTAATACACTAGATCCTAATCCTTCTTTTGAGAAAGATCCATCAAAATACATTTTCCAGAATCCATCATCTTGTATACTCAATTCTTTAATTAGAGGATCTGTACTTTTACACTGATGATGATCACTCTTCTATACTTTGAAATTCTCCATGTCCACATCAATACAGTAATTAATGTTAGTGTCTTCATAGAATTCAATCATATGAGGAGTCCTACCTTCTCTTGACACTTTAACATTATTTCCATTAATATTAAAAGTAGAATATGATAAATCACTTTGTATGCTACCTCCCATTGAAGCACTCCACTTTCTAGACAACAACATCCCATAATGTGGTGGTATGTCAACAACAAGAACATTCATAGTTAAAATCACATCAGGACATACTGCTAATTTATAAGGCATGGCTTCAATAGTACCAATAATAGGGACTTCTCTATAATCCATTGCTTGACATCTCCCATGAGGAGTGTCCACTTGTAATCCCATAGACTTCATGATTTCTACTAGCATGATAGTGTTTGATGCTCCTAACTCAATCATACAATTTTTTATCATCCTTCCATTAATTACCAATGTTAGAAAAAATGGGTCAACAACCTTTGGAGAAGAAGTCATGTTTAAGAAAATTTGAGGAATCTCAGAAGTCAATACTTCAACTTCCTTCCCTTTTTTACTTGGTCTCCTATCAACATTTTCTAAATTTTGAACTTTCACTATAGGCACATTGCTCAACAATGACAAATTTTTTTCTTTATGTTCCTTAATCCTCATCATTTCTAAAAATGGAACTTTTACAGTCATTTGAGACAAACAGTGGCCCATGTCTACTAGAGTATACGTCATATCTAAGGACTTTGTTTTTTCAACTGTAATGTTATTTTCCTCAATCTATATGTTCAGAGTTGGTTCTTCTTTCTTAGATTTTTTTTTTCTATCTTAAGAGAATAAGTACTTGATTCTTGTACCTTTTATTTTCCTTCTTGTACAACAATAGGCTCTATGGTTTTAGTTATAATCTTAACGTTAGGTTTATTTACATTTTCCCTGGGTCCATCTTTCTTTTGTACATACTTGGTATTTGTTTTATTTTCTTTTATAAAGATACCAGCGGGATGACTACTAGTTCCACCAATTGTTCTATTCCTTAAATGATAGTTGCTTCTAGATTTGTTGACCAAATCTATAGTAATTCTTTCTTTTTCTTCATCTGAAGCTTTTCTAACCATTGGAATGTGCTGATTATTTTGTGCATAGCATCTTACATGGTCATCTGTTTCTTCTGCTTCACTGTTTGACAAAATTTTGTTGATGATGATTCTCTACATTCCCTTGTGAACCATTTGAATCATGATTTTCAATTTCATTAATTGAGTCTACATCATGACATGAATAGGCATTTGTTATATTTTAATCACATTTTTCACTTTCATTATTGTCTTATTCTTCATTTATTTTCAAAGCTAAGGAAACAATGCAAAAATTAGGGTTATGTGGGGCTTCAAAAACCTCACACCAGAAATCATCATTGCATAAATGGAGAGCATTTTTATGCAAAAGTTCTGGGGTTCTGTTTTTAGGTTTTTCTTTTCTAGTTGGGACAATAGGCTTCCCATCCTTAAATTGAGTTCCATAAGGATGATTTTTTGTTCTATTATAAGGATTATAAGTGTTGTTATAGGATGGCCTATTATTTTGAGGAGCCCTATACTATTTATATTTAGGTTCCTTTGGGTTACTCCTACTAAACCTTGAATCATCTCTTCTATTTATTTTACCAGAGACCCTTCTGTTCATCTCAATATTTACTTCTATCTTGTAAGCATCAGTGAGTGTTCTAGGATTCTTATCCCTAAGAGCATAACCCATTTAAGAATCAAAAGAATTTAAATATGTTACTAGACATACCTCTTCATCTAACCTTATTTTCTAGAACAATTTATGCATTGCTCTTTGGAATCTAGTATTGAACTCGGTGACCTCTTAATTCTAATTCTTTTTGATGTCATTGAACTCATTCAGCAAGAACCCTTTATTTGTCTTCTCACCATATTGATCTTTAAATAACTCAATTAATTCATCCATGGAAGAAACAAAGACATTAGAAAGACTTATAAACCATTCTCTAGCATCCTCTACTAGAGACTAAACAAAAAGCTTCATCAACACATCTTCATGAGTAATATTCAAATCATCAACAAAATCAATGAATTTTCTCAACTGTGTTTCACAAGAGATGACATTATTACCTGCAAATTTTGGGAGCTTTTCTCCCACATCACCTACATCTTTTGGAAATGAATTTGGGTATCCAGGAATGCCAATGAAATTAAATTGCTTATACCTTTCCAGATTCAGTGGTTTTCTTTGGAAATTATCAGTCTCCTTGAAAGTAGTAGTTTTTTCTTTGGAAGATGTTGTGTTCTCAGTTCCAACATAAGAATATTTGGAAGACTACGAAAAATCTATTTCCTCTTTCATTTCTATTGTTGCAGCTTCCATCTGAGCCTTTTCTAACATCTTTTCCATGGTTTCTTTTTCTATCCTCAGTCTCTCAAGATCAATATCCAATTTGGACATCAACTCTGTTAGGGGCTTCTGAACTTTAGGTTCTTCAGGTTTTCTTTCATTGACCTTTTGTTTACCTTTGTCCTTAACATTTAGTGAACTGGAATATCTGTGAGTGTTGGGAATTTATTGGTCCTTTTGAGACCTTTTAGTATTTTTTGTAGTTTGATGTCTTAAGGATCTTCTTTTAATTCTTTCAACATCCTTATGCTCATGTTTTTTCTTTCTAACCTCTTTTTCTCTTTTCATCTGTCGAATAAAGGAAAGATGTTTCATGATGAGTTTTTCTTCCTCATCAAGCTCATTAGAAAGTATTTCCTTAGATTATGAACTTATATCATCTGTCCCTTCTCTTTCACTTGAAATGGAGGTAGTTGCAAGTGTTTCTAATCCTCTTTCTGTAGCTTCTTCATACTTTGAAGTATTTCCATCATGATTAGACTGATTACTACCTTCCTCTTTCCTAGTATTACTTTCATTTCTTCTTGGAGGAGTTTCATCTATTTTGACTTGGTTTCTTTTCTTCCTCCAAGAAATCTCCATTTTTTAAGATGATGGGATTCCACCATCTAATGCAATTTCTGGATTATTTCTCATTCTAGACCTAGTATTCATACTGAAAGATATACTACTTTGAAAAAAATCATAGATATTTCACTTTTAGAGTCGCCACCCACACTTGGGAATAATGAATACTATTAGAATGATTTATGCAATAACAACTTATAAACTTAATGTGTCCCTAGTAGAGTTACCAATTTTTTAGGAAACTTGGATGGGATAACTCAACTGAAACTGGCTTGGAAGATTTGAATTGATGCACCAAATATTCTAGGACAACTTTAAATATAAATGATTATATTATTCCCCAGTAGAGTCACCAAATTGTTAGGATTTTTTCTTGCTAAACTTTCAATAGATGCTTGAATACTTGATTAACTCTATGACTCCCAATATTTGAAAATAATGACTCAAGCAAGAGAAAACTCTAATTGATGAGGATTTATGATAATGTTTGGGGAAACTATTATCACCTCCTTCTTTTTAGGTTCCACATCACCCAGACAGGTATTACCTATATAAGATTTCTATCTTATAGTATTAGTAAATGTGGATACTAATTTTCTGCCCTTTTCTTGTATTACCTTATAAATTACTGTGCATAAAACTAAAAAAAAGTTAACACAGAGTTTAACCATAAAAACTATTGAAATGATAACAACAAATAGTAGTGTTTTAAGGACATTCATCCTTCTTCCTTTTATAGTTCTCAGAACTTAGGAGGCACAACCTATTTCAATCCTCTCTTAAAAGTATTAGTAGAATGAACTGTATATCTTGATACAATTAGTTGAATTCATATGTTTTGATTATAAATGTGAAAGATTTGTGTATTTTAAATGTCTTGGATGATGATAAACCACTTGACAGATTCTAGACCAGTGCCTATACTCGAGCTATAGAGTCAAATATGCAAATCCATAGAAAAAGTAAATAAAGATACTATAGATTGCCTTACATCCTATATGAAACTCAAGTAAGATGCCTTACAAATCACCCTGTCACTCTAACACTACTATATCAAATCCTCAAATATTGTTATACTCTCTGACACTACTCACAAAACTTAGTTCTTCCCTTGAAAGAAACTTGTAACTAATTAGATAGCTACCTTGTAACTAATATGTTTAAAATCCCTTACAGATTAAACATAAAAGACCATACACAATAAGTAAAGAGACATCAACAATATAGAAGAGAAGTTGCACTGTATTTCATTTATATTCCTTTTTCATACATATAGAGGCTAAAGCTCAAAAACACAAATTTTTTTTTGTAGTCTGGCTTATAATTATATTTCATCATACTTCTTGAAATGTTACAATAAGATCTATTTATATTTTTCAAACCATCTTGGAATCCTTAAGATAAGGATGTAACAGGCTTCGGATGGTTTAAGAAACCTAACCATAAATACTTAGAAAAAGAAAAAAGACAAGAAAGCTCCAAGCAATGGGAGGAAAAAATGGAAGAATAAAATATTATTTTGTACTTTGTCCTTTTGTGAATGTTGGCAGCTTTGTCTGCATGTATTCAGGATAGTTTATGATAGTTGTAACAAGATCTAGTGACCACCAATATAGGATAACTTACACTTATCTTTTCAAGATTACTAACCTTCCTATGATCATAGATCAGGTTCCATGTCTGCTTTATTATTCATCCATAGCATCTAAATCAACTGTGACAGGCTTCTTCTTCTTGGGCTTTCTCATAATGTCCCATGCTGTCACAACCTCTTCCTTAAGCCACTCAAAATTCTGAATATTCTCTAGTTGAGTCTTCTGCCTTTCCCACCTAGCACCTATAATGCTTTTAACATATGAAATTAATTTATTGCAGTCTGTCTCTACCTTTATTGCCTCATCCAAAAGTTGGTTTTACCTCTCCATATCTAATTTTCCTTGATTAGATACATAAATGTCTTTATTTGGAAGTACACTATCAAACTCTGATATCCATAACCCTAATGGTTTGATCTGATCATCTTTGGCCCTAATTGGAGGTACAAACCTACTATAATTTATCCCAAACATCTTTAGCTTAGCATCAATTTGATTAGCCTTTCCTTTGAAAAAGGATAAAGTAGCCCCAATCTGCTTTATGTCTATACCAACCATGGTTACTATTTTTGGTAAATCTGATCTGAATGGTTGCACTGATGCTAATCTTTCAAAAAGAGATGTTCTTCCAGACCAAGTTGCATAGTAATGATCCAAAATTGCCAAAAAATTTCCACTTCTACTTGTAAGCCTGGAAACCTGCTATAAGCCCCATACACTACATCAATCCTACCTTTGATGGTGTCAATCCTATACTACAAAATTGAAGTTAAGGCTTCCAGAATCACACTATTATGCTCAATAACTCCTAGGTCTATTTTAGCAGGCATCTCCCCTCTATCCTCTATTTTCATCTCAACATCCATGACCTCTTTGGGCTCAATAGGGGAAGGCTCTATTATATCTTGTAACTACTTTGTAACCTCATCTATGAGCTTCTTTTATTCATTAATTTTTATTAATGCTATCTCCCTATCCTTAACAATATCACTAGTGTCACTAGTGAGTTTCTTCATTTTGTCTGATAGTTAGCCTATCTTTGCCTCATTAAGATGAGAAAAATGAGTGATTACTTGGGCTATTTCCATATCCCCTATATTATCTAATTTCCATATGATTTTATTTCCCTACATGTTCTCTTAAATGTTCAAAATGGTTGGCTTCTGATCTTTGGGAGCTAGGATCCACATTACAAGTGCCTAAGATTTAGGGTTATAGAGAAACCCTCTAATCATGTCTCCAACCTCAGTCTCTGATGATAGTTTGACATTAATTTTGTCTCCTTATTTGATCTATAATGAATTTTGAAGACAAATCCCAACCTTTCACAAATAATATCCCACTCTCCCTAACAAGTTCTCTTTCCTACTCAGGTGTAATCTCCTTAGATTTAGGATCATAATCCTGCAATTTTTGTAAGGCATCTTGAGTGACTGGGTCACCACCTTCCAATTGCAACTTCTTTCCAACTTGTTGTTTCTTATTCCACATAAGGAAGTCCTTGAATTCCATTGTCTTTATGAAGCTTTCATCCTTGAAGAATTCCTCTTTATGCAACAATCTCTCATCTGTGCATGATCTAAGAGGTAACTCTTTCTCCTCTTCTACATCCTTTTATAGTTTCTTGCCTGCCCTGATCTATTTTCTCAATAGATGATCATAGGGCTTGTTCCCACTTATCAGGGCTCCAATTTTATCTATCCTCTTCTTCCTAGAAGGCTCCCATGTTTCTATCCTTTGTTTCTTTGGTGGGGGCTCATTTCTCACTTCCTTTTTAGGGACCTCTATTAGGTCAATGATGTCTTTCCCTTCTATTACTTGCCATAATGGAACTGCTTGATAATCTAGATAGGAATTGGGTGAAGGACAACCTTGATCACTATCAACATCATATTCTAATTCTGAATTCTCTTTGTGGCACTTTTCTTGTACCACCAGTGCTTCTTCTAACTGATTACACATAAGAGTATGGTTCTCAATCATTGCATCCATCCTTTTGAGATAAGCCATGTTAGGGTAGAAACCTCCAAACTTCATCCCCTTTCTCTTTACCTGCCTCTCCAGGTCCATAGGTTCATTGATCTTAATTTCTTTCCTATCCACCTCTTCATCCTCCAAGATGTTTCTTATTAAATCCTCCTCCATACACTCCTCATGTACCTTTGTGTAGGGGATAGATGGTGTGAGAAAATTCTTTGCACTAAGAATGAATCCCTCAGTATCAACATGTATATGTAGGGCCACATTCAATCTGTAATGGTTCAACCAAGTATTCACCAGGTCTAAAGCTTCTTTTCTAACTATGAAATTGTAGATCCTAAACTACCTAGGGGTAAAAGTACCCTTCTTGTGTGATGCCAAATGATCTTTATCTATTAGAATAAGATGTATGATGAACTCCATGTAGCTATCCTTGGTGGTACATGAAATGTAAAAATGTGTGGAGGGTGGGGGCAACCATAAACCCTCATCATTGTAAAGTTCTTTTCATAATAAAAATCCCCCCAATTATGGTCTCCTAGCCATTTCTCAAGTTATTGGTAGGGCCTCAATAGTTGAATTACCTTAATAAGCAATCAAGTCTTGTCAACACCTAAGCATTTCAAAAGTGGATAGATTATCCAATTTTCAAAAGCACAGAACTCCTTCTGTTTGGATGTATAATTCCATATTCTAAGCCAAAACTGAACTGGGTTGGCTTGACCATGATGAACTTTCTATGGTTGCAACATCTGACAATTCATTACTGGGAAATTATAGTAGAGGATCAAATGCATAAGGATTCAATAATGCATGAATCTTGGATAATCCTTCTTGGTTTGTATGTCTACAAATCCTTGGTGCATCTGATCAATAATATACTGATGTAGTCATAACTAGAAGTAGTATGAAGGCTCTGCATATCCAACACCATCATTAAAATATCTAAGGTGATCTAGTTGTCCCCTCCAACATCTTTTCCAAACACTCTACATAATTCATATGATATATACTTAATATAGAAATTAAGGTCTTTGTAAAAATTTGGGGTCACTCCTGGCATGCGGGCTATATAAATATTCATTTTCTTAGGGACGTGATGATCCCTGATCAATTTAGTATCAATGTCAGATTCTCTAGTGTACCTATTCTCTAGGCTCTTCATATTTATCTCAGTAGCCGTAAGATAGTAGACATTGAAAGCTTTCATAAAAGTATTTCAGTCTAGGGTGAGTAAGGGCTTTCCATCATCCCTCTTAATGGTTTTGATTAAAAGGTTCATATCTACTAGCCAATTCTAGTATGAAATCAATGTCAACAAAGACATCAGGAACTAGCAAGCTGGCTACACCATAGGTCCAAGGGTTTGAAATAGGCATGGGTTCATCACTATTATTAAAAAAATAATTGAAAATTGAATACCCTGATGACCTTGGTGTTTTTGCATCCCTAACATAAGCCATATCATCAATTAAAACATTTGCAGTAACCTTTTGATTCTGGTTTGAACCTGAAAGCAAAGTGAGGAATTCATTTGAGTAGTTTCTTTTTCCCTTTGACTCATGTTCAACATCTTGACTTCTCCCACTGGTGGAGGCCATACTCTATGCTTGACTCATACTTCCTTTTTGTTCTATCCTCAACCCTTATTCACTAATATTGAAATAAAACTACTGAAAACCCTCACCACCAAACTGTGAATTCTCTAAAAATTGTAGCTCTGAACTATAGAATACTGTCAATTACAATCTTTACCAAATTCTGAATCAGGCAACCACCTTTTGAAACACTTGTTGAAAATCTTAATCTTTCTCAGAAAACACTAAATCTTCATAAACTCTTCGCTATGAGAAAATAGAAACTTGGTAAAAATGAAATGACAATGGACAAGTATACTTATAACTGTTAATTGAATCTAGATTATCACTTCTAGTTGGTAATTCAATCACTTCACCATTAGCTTCACATAGTGCGAAATCAATTTTTTATTTTAGCTGTGGCATTCAAACTGTCAGATAATCAATTTCTGATGAGTTTTATTTCATAAAAAACCTTATAAAATTCAAAATGAAATTGAAATCAAATCTGATTGGCTACATTAAATCATACTATGGCTACTTTTCCATTTGTCATAATCTCTTTACTCTGATTGGTTAACAACTGTTAATAATGGCCCTGCTGAAAAGTCTATTTTAACTCTGATTCACTTCTAGCGACTCAGCGACTATGTGATCTCCTTGTCGCTTAATAATTTCACTAAATGCAGTTCTTTCAATAGAATTAGCAACCACCATAGGATTAAAACTTTGATCAACGGTTGGCACGATGTCGCTTGATATGTTAACTTAACCCTCCATCTTAAGGAGACACCACGACAAAGCATTCTCTTAACTATTTTTTACCTCAGGTTTCATATGGAGACTCAGCTACCGTGATTTCTCTATGTCGCTAGATAATTTTCTTAACTCATGTTCAATTAGGAGACCACATGACTGATCACATTAGTCTCTTAATCATATGATTAATTTACCTATATAATCTGCATCAGGAGATAACACAACTACCATTTATTTATTTTTCCTCTGTATCCAATGGTTTTCACTAAGTCTCTTAATCCTTATTATAAACCCTAATACTTCATGAGGCTTAGAAAAAAATAGACACATGTCATATTTTTCCTTTTGTCTCTTAATCGCTTGATTCTTTTTGACTTTTCAACCTTGTCAAGGGAGCACGTGACTACCGTTGATTTCTTTTTCCTCTGTATCCAACGGTTGGTGCTAAGTCTCTTAATTTTAAACTTAACTCTCTTTTGATCATGAGAATTCATGACAACACCTTTAATTAAGCTCATATCTAACCTTTAGTTTATCCAGAGACCTAGTGACCATTTAATCTCCATGTTGCTTGATAATTTATGAACCATAGTTACAATCAAGAGACTTCCCGACTGCCATTAGGTTAAATTTCTGATCCACAGTTGTAGCATAATCTCCAAATATTTTTCTTAACTCACTTTTGATCATGAGACTTGGTGAAAACACTATTTTCTTTATTCTCATAAAATCAACTCATAACCACGGGTTATGTTAAGAGATAATGTGACTGAGTAAACTCAAAGTTTCCACATGATATAACTAACTCTGCTTTTGTCAAGAGACAAAGTGACTATCGTTGGATTATTTCTGAGATCAACAGTCTGCATTAAGTCTCATAAATTTTTTAGTATATTCTTTTTTATCACAAGACCATGTGACCAAAGCTTTCTGCTAAGTCTTGAGACCATAAGGAATATTTGTTTCTTCTAAGAAGACTTAGCAACTAGGAAATAAACACATGCAAATAATCTTAGACTTAAATCATGAAAAAGTAACGCATAAATAGAACTAGCTTGGAAAATTTAGGGCTTTTCTGTAATTTTGAACCAAATTTACTCCAAGGCTTAGGGTTTTTGGCATTTTTGATCTAGGTTTTGAGAAAAAACATCATTTTCAAAGATATGTAAATGGTTTCAAACATGAATCTTTACCTTCTGGGCTTAAGAATGATAGGGAGTTCAAGAATTTTTAGGTTAAACTCTAAAATAGGAAATACAACCAAGATTTGGCACAACCAGTTGCATCCCTACCACCATTTATCACTTGCCCCAGTTATGAGGATCATAAAACAATTTTTATAGAATAGAGGGTCATGCTCCAAGCTGAACTAGATACCTGCTTAGCCTCTGAATTGGATGTTGTCAAGAAGAACTTGTCCCAACTCACAAATGAGCTTACCTAGATGAAGTTAAATCCTTCCCAAAACCAAAATGGATACTAACAAGCACCATCTTGTCCAAATCCTTATCCCCAGAATCAAAACCAAAATTTTAACACTTACAACAATAACAAAAATACACAAGATAAGCCATTTGGGAAACAGACACTGAGTAGACCATTGAACACCCAACCCAACAATGGTAGTATACTGGTGGATAATGCTAACACCTATGAGGCTGCAGAGGATAAGTTTGTTGGGGCTTCAAATCTATGCCAAAATAACGACGGATATGGAAGCAACTCCCATAATCAGTATCCTCATGATCCAGAGGAACCATCTATTTAGTTCAACACCATGATTTTTTATTCCTATGAATCTATAAGTGGAGAAAATTCAGGCCCTTATTTGGGAGAAGAAGAGTTTGTCTTCCCATTCCAAAGGGAGAATGAGCCTGAATACTCAGAAGTTCATGCCTTTCAGAATGATCACCAAAATTCCTACAATGTATGAAGTCAAAAAGAACCCATAACCAATGTTATACGTCCAAGTAAACAACCAACTCCACCTGATCCATGAGTGAGAAATAATCCCACACCACCAAGAGGCCCAATGATCCTATCTCATCCCCACCAAACACGTTCACTAGTTACAAGAGCCCGGCGTGGTTAAATAAAAAATATAGTGTAGTTGAAGAGCTAAAGAAAATGAAGGCTAACATATCAATGTTCGAGATGCTCCAAGGTTTCCCTTCTAAGAGAGAAGCCTTCTTGAAATCCTTTGACCATTAAAAAAAAGGAGGAACGACTGACAACACCAAGACTACCTCTAACATAAACACTTCTAAAGCTTTCATGGCATTGTTCAAAGACAAGATAGAGCTACCACCATTCCTCCTTAGTTTGTGGATATTCAAGAAGAACCTACACAACTACCTAATTGATTATGGAGCATCTTGCAATGTAATTCCACTGTTTATCTGTCAAAAACTAGGAATGGTTCCACAAACCACAAAATGAGTGGTGATCCAACTTAACAAGATAGAGGACAAGGTGATTGGAGTTCTTAAGGATGTACATATCAAACTAGTTCCTGATCCAAGGATACAAGAGTGCATCGATGTGCATGTGGTGGATATTCCCAAAACTTATGGAATGTTACTAAAAAGAGAATGGACCAAATTCTTGAGAGGATGGTTGTCCACAAATTTCACGCAACTATGGTTACCATGGAAGGGGTTGAAAAACCAATCAAGATCAATGCATAGCCTAAGTTGAAAAGGATGATCACTGAGTATAATTCTACTAATGAAGTTATGTTCACACCAACTGATCTAGGAAACTATTGGATGGATGAAATTTTTATGTTCCAAATCATGGAAGTCGAGGAAAAAGGACATAGTCTGGTGCAAGGCCTACTATAACCCAACATCCATGAAGACATATTTCAAGGCTTCATCGATGGTATAATAAAAAGCATGTAATACCTAGGGAAGGATTTTGACCCTAACATCCTTCTATTTCCAGGGTACTATCAGTTACATCAAGAGAGTCGCTCATAATTCACATGCTTCAATTGCCAAGGTGCAATGTCTTAAGTGCTAAACCAAATTCCTCTAACAGTCAAAATCTTGAGGGAATTTGAAGTGGGAAAGGAGACCCTTGAGATGGCAAGCGAAGGTGACTCTATGGTCACAACATATAAATTACTAGACATAGACGCCCCAACAAAAATTTAAGACAATGGGTCAGATATAGACACCCAAAGCCTTACATTGAACTTGCTCGGTGACTGGAACACTTCATATGGTGGAGCGTGTCTCATATATAGAGAACCACAATAATATTAAAAAGGTGAAAATACAAAATCCCCTGGCCCCGAAAGTGCCCAAGAGATTAAAAAAGGAGAGTCAACTTCCTCGGGTAGTGATGGAGAAAAGAAGAAACAACCCCGAACAAAGGGATTCCCTAAAATGGTTTTTGACGGCTCAAAACCTGCAAAGCCATGCCAGATATGGAAATTAAGCTTCAATGCCTCCAAATGAAAACAAGGGGTAGGAGCGGGGATCAAACTCTTAAAACCAAGAGGTAAGTCTTTTTATGTTGCATACAGATTACAATTTTGGTGCACTAACAATGTTCCAGAGTACAAAGCTTTTGTCTGTGGACTCCTCCTGGACCATGAGAAATGAATAAAAGCCTTAATGGTGGAAGGAGATTCACAATTGGTAATCAAAAAAATCTGCAATTAGTATTCTTGCAATGCTAAGAGGCTTTCAGCCTACCAAAATAGGGCATGGGACTTGATCAATGAATTTGAAGCATTCAACATCAAGGCCATCCCATGAAGGAAGAACATGGTGGCCGATGCACTAGTTGTATCTTCTAGTTTTCTACATCCGATGGAGAAGTCTAATTTAAAAACACTTTCAGTTGAACTTGTGGAAGCCCCAACCATCCTAGATAACATCACCAATTTGCAAGTCTTCCAAGATGACCAACACATCCTAGATTTCATCATGTGCACAGGAATGTTTGAGAAACAAATCATAGATGAAGAGAAAGAAGAGGTGGAGGAGGAAGTTAGCATGGAAGAACCTAACGATCAAGGAATCATAAACCTAAGAACCAATTCCATACCCAAAGGAATGGTGGAATTAGAGAGGATTTTTGAGAGTGATGGGGCCACCATGAAAATACGTCCAAACATACCACCCAATGGTAAATTGTATGAATCCTATAACCTTGACACCGAAGATGAGCCAAGTGAAGTTCACTTTAGGAAAGTATGTACCAAAGAGGATAAAGATGATTTGGTCTACCTCCTCACAAAATATCAAGATGTAATAGCTTGGAGCAATGAAGAACTAAAGACATACGATACTTCAGTCATCGTGCACAATATCCCACTAAATCCTGATTATAAACCATTCCGCCAATGTCAATGACCCGTCAACCCCACTATGGAGCCCTTGATACAAAAGGAAGTTCAAAAAATTCTAGATTCTAGAATCATATTCCCCATACAACACTCTACATGGGTGGCCAACTTGGTACCCATAAGAAAGAAAAATGGTGAGATCTGACTGTCCATGGACTTTTGAAACACGAACAAGGCCTCTCAAAAAGATAACTACCCACTCCCATCTCTTGATGAAGTGTTGCAGATAGTCAATAGGTCCCATATGATGTCCTTATTGGATGGTTACTCTGGCTAGAATCAAGTAATGTTATAGGAAGAGGACTGACAAAAAACAACAATCACAATCAAATGGGGAACCTTCACTTATCAATGAATGCCTTCCGATCTGATTAATGTCAGGGCCACTTTCCAGAGGGACATGAACATAGATTTCAAGGGGCTAGTTGGGAAATACATTATCATTTACATGGACAATCTCACAGTATTCTAAAAGCATAGAGAAGACCACATAAATGATCTTAGAAAGTTCCTTCAAAGATGCAAGAAATCTATGATTTCTCTCAATCCTAAGAAATGCGTGTTTGGGGTAACTTAAGGAAAGCTATTGGGACACATCATTTCAGAAGACAAGATAGTCATAGAACCTAAAAGGGTGGAAGCCATTCAAAAATTGACACTGCCTCATAGCTACAAGGAGCTGAAATATTTGTTTTGGAAGATCAAATTTTTGAGGAGGTTCATCAACAGATTCACAGAAATAGTCAAACCCTTAAAAGACATGCTCAAGAAGGATGCCGAGATTGAATGGACTATCCTAATAAAGAAATATTTTGAGGAGATAAGGGGTACAATTTCTACAGCCCCTATCCTCATCAGCCCTAACTACACCATTCCTTTTAAAGTATACTCTTTTGCATCGGAACACTCATGCGTAGGTATCCCCACTGAGAAGAAAGAAAGTGAGGATGAGAGACCCATAACATTCATGAGTTTCCCATTTAAGGATGCTGAGATTAGGTACCCACACCTGGACAAATATTTTTTTGGGAGCAAAGTCTTCAGGATAGTCCCTAACACTGCTGTGAAGTCTCTATTGATGTAGAATAAATTGGGGGAGAAAAGAGGGAAATGGATGGCAATCCTACAAGAGGTTGACCTAGAAATTCAGCCAATGAAACTAGTAAGGGGTCAAGACTTGACGAAACTGATCTCTAAAGTGGAAGAAGGTCTAGTATGTCAAACTTACACTGATCAAGGTGTAATCACTGATATATGGTATCAAGATATCATTTACTACCTACTGCTAAATCACTGCCCATAGGGGATGAATGGTTCATAGAGAAGGGCCTTGAAAATAACCTACATGCTAAACAATGGCTAGTTGTATAAATGCAATTATGAAGGTTTGTACCTGAGGTGTTTGGATAGGCTAGAAGAAAAACAAGTCCTAGAATATTTTCATGAAAAATATGGGACAGTGCACGGTTCAGCTGAGGCAACCGCTCACCAAATCCTGAGGGTAGGATATTTTTGGCCAAAATTATTCAAAGACACTAGAGAACACATAAGGTCATGCCACACTTTCCAAACAAGTGTAACTTTGGAGAGAAATCCAGCAATGCCCTTGCAGTTGGTCTATGAGGTACACTTGTTTGCCCAATGGGGCTTAGATTTTGTTGGAGTGATTAACCCCCCTTAATCTACAGGACACACATTTAATCTGACAGCTACTAATTACTACACACATTGGATGGAGGCCCAAGCATTGAAGAATTGCACCATGGAGGTAGTGACCAAGTTCCTAGAGGAGCACATCATAACCAGGTTTAGAATTTCATTTTATATGGTATGTGACAATGCTCCTTCTTTCTCTTCCACCTCCCTCACACAATTTTCCTTCAAGAACTAGGTAATCCTCAAATTCTCCTCTAATAATTATCCACAAGGAAACAAAGTAGCAGAGTCTACCAACAAGAAATTGACAACAGTAATCAAACATCTCCTAGACGACAATCCTCAAGATTGGCAAACACAACTGAAGTATGCCATGTGGACTAACCAGGTGAGGATCAAGAATGCTTTGGGCACATCCCCATACCAATTTGTTTATGTCTTGCAACCGGTCTTACCTATTAATTTTAAAATCCCAATCTTGATATTTATGGACCAATACGTGGGAGGTGAAGATCGAGTACAAGTCAAAATTATGAACCTCTTCAACCTAGAGGAGAAGATAAACTTGGCCTTGGAGAATGTATCAAAGCACTAGGCTATCATCAAGTGGTTTTTCAACAAAAGATCTACCATTAAATCCTTTAGGATCTCTGACCTTTTTCTCATGTGGGATAAGGCGAAAGCAAAGTCGGGCAGCCACACCAAATTTAAACAATTGTGGACATGCCCTTGTCAGATATCATAAATCTTTGGAGAAAACACTTTTAGGATAGACACTTTAAATGTACAATTGACCCCATTTCTAGTCAATGGGAAATTCCTCAAACATTATTTTGGATCCTAAGCGGGACTGCCTTCCGTCCCTTGTATCATAGCCTTTGCTTTCTTTGTTTTTTTCCTTCCTTCATTTTTTCATTTTCTTAGTCATCTGTCCTTTCCTCTATCCTTGGTCCTCTCCTTTTGTCAGGGCTCATTTTCTTTGGGTCAAGTGTGTCTTGGGTTCATCCCAAATGTTCCCTAAAATGGGAGCAGAGGTATTTCTTAGTCAAATTCTCCAAGGAAACATACAGTGCAGAGAACACTCCAAAAGACAAACTGGTGACATCTATCATTAGTAGATAGGAAGATGCTTAGAGATCGGTCATCCTGATCAATAAAATACATTAAGAGACTAAACCCAAGAATGTTGGTTTCTTGAGCATTTTTCAGTTGTGACTAGCATTAGTGAGTGGATTTGGGTACCCACCAATCCGAGAACCCAAGTATAAATGAATGGGAAGGAAAGAATAAGAGAAATAAATAGCTGGAGAAAGAGAAGAAAGAGCACACAAAAAGAAAATTTTCCTGAAGAGGTCACAAGTGTGAAATCTAAGTGGCATAACCTAATCACTACTCGAAAATTAAAGAAGAAAGTATGGACCTGAACAAATGGAATGAACATACATCCAAAGCCCGACACATTTCATGGACCCAGAAGAAAGTAAAAGAAACTTTCCAAAGGATAGAAATATAAAGAAAAAGCTACAACTTAGAAAAAAAATAGACTAGGGTGACTATGACAATCTCTACTGGGGCTATGAATGCCTGACTAGCAGTAGAGAAAGGTTATACCTTAGATTTGGGGAAAACCTTTTCAGGGCTATGGATGCCTGAGTAGAAGAAAAGATCTTTCTAGGAAGCCTTGATCTACATGGTGAAGGTTGGAAGCAACTGACGAACCTTTGGGTTACTGCAATCAAATCTCAAGGAATGAATACACATGAACACACACTAAGGAGACTAGTAGAAACTTTAGAATTGAAATTCATTGAAAGATTGTCAAAACATACATCTCTTGGTTTTCATTCCACTACAAAGTTACAACCCAGAAGGGTCTTGATGATGAAGAAATTCCTCATTCATTCCTCCTTTTGTCAGGGCTATTTGTTTTGGGTCCACAATACACACCCCATTTTGGTCCTCTAACCATGGGGACCCCCTTTTTATGTGTCTTTGGTTTTCTTGAGTCCCTCCCTTTCTTGGTTTCTCGTAAGTGGGTCTCTGAAAGGGCCTGTTGAGCCAAGCCAAGCATTTTTTGGCCTTTTCGCCCTTTTGGCATTTTGGAGGACCTAGAGTCCTCCAAAATTCTGAAATGGCCGAAAGGCCAAAGCCCAACACTTTCAGTGTTTTTGGCCTCTAAAAACACTGAAAGGCCAAAGGACTGAACCTTTGAACCTTTCAGTGTTTCAGACCCCTAAACACCAAAAGGTGATTACATCATCCTCGGGTTATATAAAGGCTTAAGCCCTAAGTGAACTTCACTCTATGTTTTCTCACACGCATCTTCAGTGCTCCCCTCTCTTCATTATTTTGTCATCCCCACTCCTCAAGGCTGCTTGCTCTATGCCTTCAACCCCTTTTGCCTTCCTCCTCCACTCCTAGCTCTCGAGAGGTAGGTTTTATTGCTCCTCAGTTCTCTTTCTTTGCTATTCAGGTTAAGGGTTTTACATTTTTGGTGTTTTTCCAGTCCATTGCGCTTCCCCCCCAAGTCTTTAGGGTTTGCACCTTCGGGTGTACAAGGGAGGCTCCCTCTATTTTAATAATTTTTTTTTTCATTTTGTCATGTCCCCTAGGGTTTTTTTTCCTAATCTTTATCATATGGTTTTCGGCCTCTGAAAGGCCAAAAATTGGGTTGGGTTTTTTTTTGCCCAAGTGCTTCCTATGCATTCAGGATTTTTGGCATTTCAGACATCTAAAAATTTCAAAACACTAAACATTATAAATTTACAAACATGGTCATCCTTCTGTGGGTCTCAGAATTTTGGAGTTTGAGATTCTGTTTGGACTTTTGCACCTCAAAATCCCAAAAAAATTGGTTCCTGATCGCTTGTTCTTTTTGGAGTTTCAGGCCTTTCAGACCTTGACCCATTTTTTGGCATTTGAAAGATCGAAAGGGCCGAAAGTGAAAAATCTACATTTCTGGCTACTTCAAGAGCTTTTCCACTTCTATTTTCCTAGATTAATCAGTTTTTTCCAATTTTAATAGTTTCCCTTTTCAATAAAACACTAATACTTGCACTTTTCTCATAGGAATGCTTGAGAATAAAACAATGTTTCTAATGAAGTACTTATATAAGGGGAATCACCCCCATTCAAAGATCAAGAATAAGCACATGGAAATTACAAACACTAACATCAGGAATGTGGACTAGGATAAGTTCCTGGTAAGATGCTCCAAACTAGTAGGAAGATCCAAAGACCACACCTCACTAGTCCTATAAGGCCTGGTTAATGCATCAACCCACCCAGTGGCTGTCTCCTCATCTGAGCTGATAATGACCCTATCAAACCACTATAATCAAGATGAAAGGGTGGTATGGACTACAGAAGGAAAGGTGGCACTGGACATAAGTCGAGACATCATAGAAGAGGTCTTCCACCTCCACAAGGGTATATATAAATTTTATGACTTCTTCATTGGAAAGGGCCTTAGAAGGTTCACAAACAAAGGTGAAGAGGCATACGAGATCATGAATAACAATTACTGTGAAAGCAACCGCTTCCAAAAAAATAAGTTGGATAAAGTAGACCTCGGGAGGGGATATTTGAAAGGTGACATCCAGGAAGAAATGACATTGTTAAGAAGAGTGTATGGACTATCTTAGCTCATCCAACTTGAGGATTGGATGATCCTCTTGATAGAAAAAATTAGAGGCTGCAAGTCCAGGTTTGATTGGGGAACCATTATCTGTGACAAATTAGATGAGTAGCTAACTGTGGTAAAACATAACCCAAAATTTTATATGAGTACATACATAGTGTACTTACTAGCCACACAGGTAGTTTATCCAAGATTAACTAAGAGGGGGAATATAAATGATTAGAATTCACGGCCTCATGTTTTATATCCATAGCTAGTCAGCAAGGCAAATATGCTAGAGGATAGCCTAGATTACACAATAGTAAATGATGCTTTCATCTTTACAATCTTTCGATCTATTGAAGGTGACTTCTTCAAGAGGATTTCAGAGGAAGAAGTTTCCAAGGTGAGGGTCATTGGGGCCTATTACATACAATTTTGAACATTTACAAACATCTGGGTGGTAGGGTCCACTTTGAAACCGAAGAAGTTTCCCTATTATCCATTTGATTGGATAATCACTTTAGAAATGTCCAGACAGCTTGTAGATGCCTACGAGCTTATAAAGCATAAGAAGAAGCAATGCTAGGATTTCCCTATTTCCCTAGTCCCATACACTCTACAAGACTTGAAGGTCTACAAATCCTTTGCCTTCGAGAGGGATGAGTGACCACTTCAACTCTACAAAATAGTCTAGCCCAGGTTCGACCCAATAGGTACATACAACCAGATTGTTGGCAGATTCTATATTCATGAACCACATCTTGAAGATCACTAGATAAAATATATAGATGATCATGAGGTTAGAATTAGGGACTATTGTAGGATGTCCCTTACCCTTGTAGAAGAAACTTTGAAGACCCCAATTCCCCCAAAGATTTTGGAAAATGATTTAGATAGGGTGGAGGCCATTTACACTACAGACAAGATATACAACAAGCCCATCATGAATGCAGAAATTGATAAGGATGAGAATGATGACATTGAATTCTGAGCTAGGAACATTATGTGAATGACTGAAACATAGATCAAAAGGCCTTATAAGATAGATCCAATCCTAGTTAATACATTAATGGATCTACCCAAGAAGATAGATAAGCAATGTCAGGAGAAGTCTATAATGCCATAGTATAAGAAAGCACCACCACAAAAACCAGAAAAAGTTTATGGCCATGAACATGCAGTAGAGTATGGGCCTAATCCAAGGCACAAGGATCCTAAAACTATAATTACTGGACAAATAGATCCTCTAGTGGGATCATCACAAGCCCCACAAGACAAAGGACCTTCCACTTTTGGCCAATAACCTCCTACCACCAAAAAGGGGAATAAAATGTACAAAAGGAGGAGGGCTTCTATGTCTCCACAACTGGGAACATTACAAGAGGAGCCAGAAGAAGAAGAAGAAGTACCACTAGTTATAAGAACTAGATATCAGAAGAGGAAGGAAAATGAGACTTCTAGGAAACACATAGAAGATCCTAAAGAGAAAGACAACCCTATGGATGCCTTAGGCTTGGACAAGTTCCAAATATCTGATTTTAAAGGCCTAGAAGGTTTTGTAGACCAAGGGAAATACATACCTAATTCAACAATAAGGTTTGATATGGGAGCCCCTATACTTATCCATCTGCAAGTAATCCTCACTCCACCTTCATCTTAGTTTACCAATCTGACATGAAACGTACCAATCACAGGGATAAGATCCAACATAGGCCAAGGGCCTAAAAATCAAGATTCTACAATGACTCAAGACACAACATGGGATAGAGCTATAGGATAAAGCTCCACTTCCAGTCCACCACCTCGCATTCCCTTTCCACCAATCTCTCTCCCACCTCCAATTCCCACTCCACCACCTTCTCTCCCAACACCAACATTGACTCCACCTCCTTCAAGTTCTACTCTCCCACATCCCATTCCGACTCTTCCTATTCTTACTCCACCACTCAAAGTTCCTATTCCTACTATGCCACTCATAGTGCCAACATCTACCCGATCTCCATTTGTACTCCTATCGTTCTTCATCCTAACTTTTCAGGGGTCACTAAGAATAGAAGTTGTGTCACCTTTTGAAACCACACTAGAGGCCATGACTAGCCTCAATACAAAAGGTTTGCCAGTTCTTTGGGAGATGACACACAAGGTAAGGATGGGAAAGATAGGGCAACAGAGGAAGAGATGGGAGGAGAAGGAAATGGAGAAGAAGAAGGTCAAGGAAAAGAGGTGAATGAGGGAGATGGTGAATAGGAGGGATAATGGGATGAAGAATCAGAAGAGAAATTGATCCCCAGGTCACAAAAGTTGGCATCGATCCTACACATTGCCCCATATGAGTCAGTCATTACCTTTAGTAAACCTAATTGGTTTAATAAAGAGGTTTAGACCTGAAAGATGACTTAAACAGATGAGGAATAAGGGGAGGACACAAGTATGGCATCTTTAGGACAATCCTTCCACCAAACAAAGGTAAGCATACCAGCTAGGACAATATCCTATGTCACCCAAGACACTAGGAGTTGCTGGAAGGTACAAGTAGTGATTCCCTCTACTAGCACTTCTCAAACACAAGCCAACCCAGAAGATTATACACTTGAAGAGGTAGACTTGGGTAAACCTACTCGGGAAGGGAGAAAAAAATTGGTAGCTTTAAGGCTTAAGCACACTCTAGGATTCATGAGAAAGGATGAGGAAACTATAAAGTCCCTAATAGAGAAGAATGAGGCTTTAAAGGATTTGATTCATAAAATGGTGGGTCCCATTGATCCAAGTTTCTCAGAGGCCTCATTATAGGCCATATTAGAAAAGAGAGCCACCCCAGAATTACCAACTGTTCAGAACCCTTCCTTCTTCGAAGTGAGTGCGGACTGGAAAAATGACTTTGAACAATATGTTGAAGGGGCCATCAAACTGGTGTTTAGGCCTTACAGAGTCACTTTGATTGACAAAACCAAGTTGATATACTTGATGGAGAATGAAGGTGGTTTAGATTCTAAGATAAGAAAATGGCAAGTCACCCTCCAAGACCTAAAAATAATCAAGAAACAATGCTTCCAAATCTTAGTGCAGATATGTGAGGGCGAAGAGCTAGACAACTTTGAGACCTAGATCAAGTGCATAGCCAAGATAATTTAGGACTATGAAGAATGTCAAGCAAGTATATTGGAGAAATAAAAGGAGGTCTTGGAGTGGGTATAGGAGATAGATGTCTTGATGCAGAGTGGATAGCCAGAAGCTTCAAAAGGACTCAAAAGGACAATGTATCCTTCAATACCTCAACTCCAAGAGGAAAAAGTACTCTACACTTATCACAAGTGTACAAAGTACTTGGATCTAGGTTATCACAACCTACTACCCATAGGGAAACCTACTCATTAGGTTCAACCAAGTTTAGAAAAACAATTCCAAATGATTGGCTCTTAAGCACTTATCCCAAATTATCAACTATACCCCATAAAATGACTCCAAGGACCAGGGGTGACCTACACTAATGGATATGGCCTATTTAGGTCCCCAAGACAAGGATTCCATGATCCTATTCAACATATGCAGCCTTTTGAACATAGTTGCTTTGGAAACCCTCCTATTGGCTTGTAGCTTTTTCTCGAAGGATTTGTAATCTTACACAAAATACTTGCACATAACCCCTTGAAATAATTAGGGATTTAGATACCCTTTATGGCCTAAGGTATTATACTAAAGCACCAAAACATGAAGATGAAAAGGAAGACACGATGACACACAAAAGTGCTACTATAATTATGCCTAATTAGGTCTACACCTACACTAAAAGTTCTATTTCCTTGCATCCAATATCCAAAACAACACTTGGATCATTATAAGGCATGTATAAGGGTCTTCTACACCGATTTTTAGGCCTTGGTGAATCCCCAAACAAAAGTTATGTGTACTGTCCTAATTCACTGATTGGTGCACACATGGACATGTACACCTAGGGCATCATGGCAAGCCCATCTCCCTATACTTTGATGAACCCAACCTGCATATTATTAAATAAAATAATAAAAACATTATTTTCACCAAGGGTCATTAAATTCCCATGGTGGAAACAAGAAATGTACACAATTCTTATGGAAACCTTGATTTAGGGTCTACAAACCAGGCAACAAGAATGAAAATTCAATAACTTGAAATGTATAGAAATGGTTGTACCTATCCATACTAACTAATTATTTCATGTATTTGCAGAGAAATGGTTGATATTTATTGATTTCAATGCAAAAATTACATCATCATCCTACCACCAGCCTATAAGGGCTTATGTAGGAATTCCCAATGGTTGCATTTAATTTTTAAACTAACTATCCATTTGGGAATGAGTTTTACAAGTCTTGACAAAAGTTGTCAATGTTGCTCAAAAGTTGCTTGACAACTTTTTGAGTAATTTTGCAATATTTTGTAATTTTGCATACTAGGTGACCAAACTTGGTCCAAACCTTTATTTTGTGATCCCTAATGGATCAAAACATGAAAAACATGAAAACAAACTATAATTTAGGTTTTGGACATTCATTGACAATAGTTGACCAAGGGCTTATAAAATGCAAATCTTGGAAATAGGTCTTACAAAGGAAGTCCAATGTGAAACCTAGGATACAAACATGATGTAAAGGTCACTAGGACCTTGAAGGAAACCATAAGTTCCAAATGAAAACTTAGGTTAACTAGGGTGCTCCTACACCATTATCCCCATGAGGTTTTGAACTCAAGCTCCCACTTGAGGTTAATTTATCAAGAGTGGTGCCATGTTGCTTGATTTATTCCTCTATCATCTAGGTAGCATCAATGTTAGGGACTCCTTTCCACTTGGCCAGGTATTGCATATACTTTTGTTTTCTAGTTTTATTGAGCACCTTGGACTCAAGGATTGTTTCCAACTCCACTTGTTTTCTTTGTGGAAGATTTGTGACATAGTCTCCTCCATCCTCTTCACTTTGTGGATCTTGCACATTGCTCATATCTAAAACACATTTACAAGGGGTGAGATCAGAAACATTAAATAAAGGAGAGATCAATAAGGTAGGAGGAAGGGATATTTCATAGGAATTTTCACCCATTTTGTTGAGAATGGTGCATGGCCCAACTTTATTCATGTGTATCTTTGAATACTTTCCCTTAGGTATTCTCTCTTTCCTTAGGTATGCCCATACCTTATCTCCAATCTGGAAATGAATCTCTCTTCTCTTCTTATCTGTATGTGCTTTGTATTTCATGGTGGACTTATGCAAGGTGTCTTTCACTTTTGTCTGTACTTTGGTGATGATATTTTCTAGATCTTACCCTTGTGCACTCACTCTAAAATCTGAATGTAACTCTAGCGAGTCTAGAGGAACCTTAGGATGTAAGCCATAGACCGTTCGGAAAGGTGTCTTTCATGTAGACCTACTAAAGGAGTCATTAAAGGAAAATTCTTCTTGGGTAAGTATCATATCCCAACTTTGAATGTATTGTTTTGTGAGGCACCTTAAGACATTTTCAAGAGACCTATTTACCACCTCCATTTGCCCATCTATTTGTGGGTGGTATGCTAAACTATAGGTCAGATTGGTGCCTAGTTTCTTGAAAAGTGTCCTCCAAAAGTGAGCTTGAAAATTTACATCTCTGTCAGAAAATATTGTTTGGAGTAGGCCATGGATTCTAATCAATTCTTTGAAGAATAGATGTGCTGTGTGTGAACCATCATTTATACTCTTATAAGGAACAAAATGCACCATTTTACTAAATGTGTCCACAATGACAAAAATGGTGTCATAACCCTGTCTTGTGCTTGGTAAACCCATTACAAAATCTAGGGAGATGAACTCCCATGGTATATTGGGTATAGGAAGAGGCTAATACAAACCTTGATTAGTGGATACTCCTTTATCTTTCTGATAGACGGAACATGATTCAACAAATTTCCTAACATCCTTAGCCAATTTTGGCCAAAAATAACTTCTCTTTATCAAGTCTGTTATTTTGTCTATTCCAAAGTGACCTCCCATGCCACCACAATGCTTTTATCTGATTATTTTTTTTCTCATGGAGCACTTAGGGATTCTCAAAGCCCCCTTAAACAAAATATTATTTTATATTAAAAAGTCAGAGAAATCTGTATGATACCTGTCTGTCAGATTTTTGCACACCTGAAAGGCTTCTCCAAAATCTAGATCTCTTGCATATAGGTGTTGGAGTGAGTCAATGCCCACACTCTGTAGTTTAACTTCTTCAATTAATCCAACCCTTTTTCTAAGTGTACCATCCACCTTGTTTTATAGTCTCTTTTGTTCTTTATGTTAAATGTGTAGGCCTGTAATTGTTCCATCCATTTTACATGTCTAACCCCTAGTTTGTCCCGAGTATTGAAGAAACTCAATGCATGATTATCAGTAAAAACTATAAACTCTTTTGGCAGAAAATAATTTATCCATTTTTTAAGTTCCTGAACCATCGCATATAACTCTAAATCATAAGTAGAATATTTCTTCTTTGCATGATTTAATTTTTCAGTAAAGAATGCCAAAGCCTTACCTTCTTGGCTTAGGACAACACCTGTTGCCAAATTGCTTGCATCAGTCTCCACAACAAACACTTTGTTGAAATAAGGAAGAGTTAATATTGGATATTGAGATACCCTATTCTTGAGGTATTGGAAAGAATCATTAGCCTCTTTAGTCCATAAAAAATTAATCTTCTTACCACCTTTAATAGTGTCCAACATAGGTGCACAAACATGATTGAATTTTTTTATGAATTTCCTATAAAAAGTGGCAAGACCATGAAAAATTCTAAGATCACATTAGTTCTTTGGTGGAGGCTAATTGAAAATTGCTTGAACCTTCTCAGGGTCCATTTTTAGGGTGCCTTATGAGATGACAAACCCTAGGATCACAAGTTCCTTCTTCATGAACATGCACTTTTCAAAGTTAATCACTAACTTGTGTTGATGAAGTCTCCTTAAAACCTGTTCAATGTGATCAAGATGTTCTTCCCTACTATGAATGAATATTAAAATGTCATCAAGATATATGAATACAAAATTGCCAATAAAGTCCATAAAGATTTCATTCATGAGTCTCATGAATGTGCTTGGGGCATTGCTCAGCCCAAATGGCATCACCAACCACTCAAAAAGGCCTTTAGTTGTTTTAAAAATTATTTTCCATTCATCTTCTGGCTTTATCCTTATTTGGTGCTCTCTTGATTTTAAATAAATTTTTGTGAAGTAACATGCATTTCCCAACTAATCAAGTAAATCTTCCATTCTTGGGATAGGGAACCTATATCTTATAGTGATCTTGTTGATGGCTCTACTTGTTACACCCCAAAATTGGCATCTTGCAACCCTAACCAATTTTGTTGCATTTGTCACTCTTTTATATCATCAAAGTCCTATTGTACTAGGCAATTCTGAGTTTTGACTGACTCTAATCGACCTAAGTGTCAAATGTAGAAAATCCTAAATCTGCATTAATCATACATCATATTTAATTCCTAAATATCTATTTAGCTAAACAAACCTTATGATCAAATTAATTTAATTAATAAAGTCTTAGCACTTTAATTAAATTGAATTCACCCTCTTTAGCTAAGACACATGAAAAAGGAATTAAATAATATTTAATTATTAAATAAATATCCGCATTTCAATAATTGAATTTAATTATTCAGATAATTGAGAAAAACCTATTTATGAGATCATATTTATTTAATTAATTGGATATTCTCTCAAAAATATTTCTTATGTTCAGAAATAGAATCTTTGAATTAATTGTGCTTTAAAGAGAAAGAAAACAATTAAAACCAAATAAAATTGTTAAATCAAACAAAGGAAAATAGTTAAAGAAAAGAGAAAACAATTTATTATGTTCTTTAAAAGAAATCTTTCTAATTTAAACTGACTTTTCTATCCGTTTTATTTCAAAGAGGAAAGTTTCTATTCTGATCATCTCTGAGTCTATAAAATAACTCTCATTCCTCATTCAAAACCCCCACTCATTTTTTATGTATTGCTAGAATACTGAATTATTGCCACATTTCTGGATAATATCATATAGAATAATTTCATTATTACAATAGATTACTTTTAATTTCTAGAATAATTGCATTGAAATCATGTCTTAGATTAATCTCACATCTTTCATTTCTTAGAATAATCTTGCATTGTATTGTATTCATGGAGAAAATCCTTTATTCCTAGATTGGTCTATGGTTGTGAGACTCTCGTTTTGAGAGCTGTTTTGAAAACCCTGTTTGGATAGAAGGCAATAGGTCAAATCATGCAGGTAGACAGGATGAATAATCTCATATTCAGTCTTGTGTGTATCTGATGAAGAAGGACTATGTTGAAGTGTATGGTGAGTTAACAAGGCCAAATTTACCACATACATTTTTGGTGCCCACCATGGGGGAGGTATATTCTATTCTGGCCTCATTTCATTTCATTTTTTTCCATTTTCTTGCATTCTGTCTGTACTTCCATATAACTCTGTTCTAATCTCGCGTGAACTTTCTGAGCATCTCACGTGAACTTTCTAGTTCTTCGCATGGCTCTCTGTACTTCTTCGCATGATCTAGCATACATCATCATGCAAAATTACATTCCAGAGCTTTCATTTTGATATTTTATTGCCTCAATTTTCTAACCACCTGCTATTTTCTAACATCTGTGTTTCTCTGATTTTATCTTTTGAACAACATAACAGTGGTTTGCAAGATGCTGAGATAAAGAAAAGCCATTATAAACTTCTAACGCATTTATTGCAGGACGTTGATATGAAGAAAGGCATTACAAACTACTAATGGGTTTATTGCAGGATGTTTTTCAAAGACCTTGCATGTTTTCACAAATTCTCATGTTTGTTTTTAGTAGTTAAAACACACTTCGGTTGGTGCTTAAAATGAATCATTGTCTTACGTGATTGAAATGTTTTTTAGATTGTAATCCTAAGAACTACATGAACTTATCCTCTCCCCTCACCTTTATGGATCTTGGGTTTAAGAGAACTTCATGTGATTCTTCTAGAGTGGCTACCTCCCGAGAGCTTTAGCAGAGCTAGTGAGAGTGGATGCCCAACCGGTAATAGGCTAAAGCCAAGCCCTTCCAAACTAGTATAAAAAAATGCTTCTATGATTAATGTCACAATAGACAGGTGTGAATTCATTGTGGTAACCAAAATCTCCTCTAGTACCCTATTGGTGCGTTAAAGTCCCTACATTGTTAAGGTGAAAGCCTTGCTTTGAAAGGATTGGGAGAGCCCCCTTAATTGGGAAAATGACTTGATCACAACCACCTGAATGTATGTCCTTACTACAAACTATTGTTCTAGTTTCCAAAAACCCTCTATCTGTTGGCATGGAAGGTCAAAGACCGACTAAGATGCCCCACATTTTTATGGCTTTTAGTAGAGATAACAACCATTTGGAAAGTAATTCCTTTGGGGTTTGAAGCTTGGTGTGCCTGGGAAGTGAGTGCATATGTAAGGAGGAGCCCATTCCTCCAACCTTCTAAGTTGTCCACTAAGAGTAAGTGTAGCTAAACTTTGGATCAAGTGGGGATTCAACAGATACTGTCTTGGCTATCCTAAGATTGTGATGTTCTTGTTCTGGTACTACAAACATTCTGTTTAATGTGTTTTGCATGGGTGTATCATTGAAATAATCAAAACTATCGTCAAAATACACAAACTGTCAATCTTGAACTTGTCCAAAACAATCTGTAACTTGAACTATCTATTGGAAAATAGCATGATTTTATCTTGGGAAATGCAAACTGGTCTCAACTGTTTGGTTCTGTAAACATTCTTTTTTCAACATTTGTATGGTTTCACGTGACATTTCCCAATCTTCATGTCATTCTCTAAGAATCTTCACGTGATATGATATAAACTATCGTGCAACATTTGGCAACAATACTGCTATTTTGTCACTTTTTATTCTGCCAGTCTGGTGTCATTCTTCGTGTGATACTGCAAAGTTTCATGCGGGTCAGTGAGAATCTTTGCGTGAAAGAGAATTTCTTTGCACAAAATTGGAGTCTTTTGTCTAAAATAGCAAGCTAATTTCTGTCAATCAGTTGTACTTCTGTCAAATTTGGTCTCTGATATGGGTCTGTTTCTCTGCCCTCCATCTTCACACAGTCCGAAACTTGGTTTCTTGGGTTGAGAATTATGTGATTCTTGCTTAAACTGGTCTCGTCTCATATCTTTTTGGTCTGTTTCATCTTTGTTGTCATGCCTTGTGTCGCAATAGTCATCTCTTGGCTGTTCTAGCCTCATCTTTGACAATTTACACCAAGGATACTTCACCTTTTGGCACGTTCTATGCAATTACTTTGAGACAGTTTCAAGTTTGGTCCTAGTTCACATCCCTTGTTCAAACTTTGTCTATGACTGTCACAACTCAAAATGGCAAAACATTTCCTTTAATCAATCAAGATGAATTTGTGCTTTCCACACCATTACTAGCTACATCTAGTGAGGAATCATCTCGATCTACTTCCCTGGTACGTCAACCTTTCATCAAACGGTCATTTCCTATGGATTTTAGTCAAGTTCAAAATCCTTTGTTCTGAGAAGACCCAAATTCAGAGAACACTCAATCCTTTCATACGGAGTCTTTACACCTTGAATCCTTGCATTTTGGCAATATGGCAGATCCTAACCAATCAGGTGGTGAGGTTAGCAGAATTGATCTCTTTAAAACTTGGGGTGAGTCCCATTCTCAAGACCCCCTAACGATGTAGAAGTAGAAATAACTCAAGAAGAGATTTCACAAGCTCGTGCTAACAAAGATTTCTATAGGATGATGGGAGTTCTCCTAGCTGAGGAGAATGAGAAATACATTCTTGAACTAGCCCATTAAGGGGCTAAGTTACCTTCCAATTATGATGTAGAAACACTTGTTGAGAAAGAGGAAGAAACTAAAAATTCTTGCTTGTGAAAAGAAATGCAAACTATGCAAGAGAAACTCTCTCAACTCTTGAAAGAGAAAGCCAAACCTATTACACAATTCACACAGGAAAGCATTTGTCCTTTCCCATTTGACAAAGATCTTTACATGCCTCCTTTTCCCAAAGGAGTTGAACTTCCTAAATATGATAAATACTTGGGTACATCTGACCCTCAAGACCATTTGAGAGAGTTTGGTGCTCTCTCCATGGAATTCAAACATGACACAACCTATCTCATGCATCTTTTCCCATGTAGTTTGGGAGGGTTGGCTATGGAATGGTTTTCTAGACTACCAACTGGCATCAAATTTTTTGATGAAATTGCCAATTTATTTCTACAACACTATTCTCACAACATCCAACATCTGGTTCATATCCGAGATCTTTACAACTTGAAACACAATCATGGGGAATCCTTCTTTCCATTTCTCCAAAGATGGAGACAACTCTATACACGATATTCTCGCAAGATACCCGAATCTAAAAATTTGGACATCTTTCTCGATAATCTTCTCCCCAACTTTGGGTATCAAGTATAGCTACAAGGTCCTCTAACCTTTGATGACATGATTAAACAAGCTAAAATAATCAAGACATTTGTGATCAAGAAAGGAGAATTGACCTTGCACAAGGAAAACAAACAAGGGTCTTCCTCCTCAAGCAAAGATAAACCCAAATTTCCCAACAAGAACCAAAATGTTGTGAATGATGGAGTTGTAGACAATGTGACTCCTAAGCCTTCCAAGGCTGACTTTAATCTTACTACAATGATGCAAGTGGCCAAAGCCACTGAATATGCTATGGAAGATTCCAAACTGAGTACTTCATGATTTTCTAGACCTAAACCTTGGGCTCCTAGGCCCAAGCGTGAGTTCACTCCTTTAGGAGAACCTCTTGAGGTGGTTTACAAGACTCTCTTGGACAACCATTTACTCACTCCATTGGATAATTTGTGACCTTATGATTCACAACCAAGACCCTCTTGGTGGAATGAATCCTCTTATTATGATTTTCACCAAAACAAAGGTCATAAAATGGCTACCTGTCTTAAATTGTGGCATAAAATTCAGGATCTCATCGATAGTGAGGTTATTGCTGTGGGAGGTCACAACAAAAATTTTGATCACCAAGCTTTCAAAGACCCATTTCCTCCTCATGGAAAAGGTGAATCATCTAAAGGCAAAAATATTGATGCTAAGGTCAACTATACATACACCAATAATGATAATGTCATTAATATCGTTGAACCTATTGATACTGAATATAGTAATGTCATCATTCTCAAGGGCATGGAAGATACTCCTAAGTCCAAAACACCTTTCATTTTGCAAGGGTCTACGCCTCAGTCTTCTAAACAAGAACAATCTTAAGTCAGTGCTAACATTGTTATTCGATCTCACACTAAGGTCATCCTCAAAGGCCCTAAGCCTTCTATGTCTACATCAACTCATCCTTCAGACAAAGCTAAGGTTGACTCTGCCAATAAGAATCCAAAAGTGGGTTCCTCATCTAATGCTGCCAACTACAACATTCTTTATTAATTGCAATGTACTAATGCTTAGATAACTATTTTTGAGCTCCTAAAAATCTCCCCTGCTCATAGGGAAATCCTAGACAAAGCCCTCACTGAGGAAAATGTCCCAAAAGATCTTGATCTCAACTAGTTTCAATCCATGGTAGGTTACTTGACCTCCTCACATTAATTGTCTTTCTCTGAGGAAGATGACCATTCTTTGAGTCACCCGCATAATAACCCTCTGCACATTAAAGTCATGATTGGTCCAAAGCATGTTCACCGTGTTCTCATAGATAACGACACTAGCCTAAATATTTTCTCTGCTAGTTTCCTTATTGAATTAGGCTATGGAAAAGATTGCATTGATGCTCACAAAAATATTACTATTAAGGCCTATGATGAGGAAGAACGTAAATCCAAGGGGTTAGTTGTGTTGTTAATCAGAGTTGGCCCCATTGAACGAGATGTTATCTGTCAAGTGCTTGACATTCCTTTGGCATAAAATATTCTATTAGGTAGGACATGGATCCATGAAATGCAGGCTGTCCCTTCCACATACCATTAGTGCATTAAGTTCCCATTCCAAGGATTTGAAGTGACTATACCCACTAATACAAGCTATGATTGCAATGCCCTCACAAAATCTGCTGACATCTTTGTGCCTACCAACAGAGAATCTATTGAACTCCTTGACAATAAATTAAAAGAAATGGGAAAGAGTTTGACACTCAAAGAAATTGATATGGGAGGATATCAGATTGAACCTATGCTATCTATTACATCTTTTCCTTTGTCTCCACATTCTTTTGGGAGACCATCTGAGAGCACTAAACCTTCTACGGTTCCTCCTCCAACAAAGTATGGTGGTACCTTTGTACAAGCCACAATACCATTAGAAGAAGAAGCTGAAAACAAAGCTATCAAAGCTTGGATCTATAAAGGAGAACACAATTCTAAACAAAATACTCCTTATGACATAAAACCTAAGCAATATGGCAAAGGTCTATCCATTATGCAAAATTTTGGCTACAAAGGAAATGGTCCCATAGGTGTGAACCATAAGGGCTTGATTTCACCACTTGAAGCTATTGGTCACAGAACTCATGACTCTACAAGTATAGGATTCCAAAAAATCACATTTCAACTGGGAATAAACAAGTTTGTACCTTGAGAAGATAAACAACCAACACATACATAAACACCTAAAACTGCAGAATCTGAAGACAGTTTTGACAAGGATAGTTTTCCTTATCCTATTCCTCCAGACTTGGCGACATTCTTTGCTGAGCTAGATAAATTTATCTTGTGTGTCAATACAGTAGACACTAACAACAATTCTGATGACAACACTTCCTTTACTCCATTAACTTATGAGGAGTGGAAAGGAATATATACTCTAAAGACAGGTCATCAGGGTGATTCATACATACCACCACACTTTCAAGAATAATTTGACCAGGAATTCTAGTCAATTCTCATTACATAAGAGGTAGTTGATGCTACAAACAATAATGAGGCACCTAGGTCAAAAGGTGCTCATCTGACCATAGCAGAGGTTTTGGGTAGAACTCATCCCAATTGGGGACAAAGGGTTGATTTCACTCATATTCTTGATATGACACCTAATGATGAAACAAACTCTCATGAATATGAGTTTGATAGCTTGTCATATGCCACCTTTGATAGAGATACAAATACAACTAATGTATATGAAAACCTTCTCAAAATAGGTGAAGAGTCTAGGGTCAGGTTAAACGAGTCTGACTCCCTAGATGTTAACATGTCGTCTACTACGGTCGCTAGGAATCAAAGGAATTTGACTATACCTCTAGATGAGATCACTTTAGGTCTCGACTTGCTTGTCCATGCCTTTGATGATTATACTGTGAACGCACTTGAACCCGTCACTCCTCTTTCACTTTGCCATCACAAGCTTATAGATTGGAAATCTACCTCCCCATCTAAAAAAGTCCTTACATTCTAGAATGATTATGCTCTTTCTTGTTACCTACACTCTGTCAAACCTATAATGTCCTCCACTAGAGAAGAAAGCATTAATATGACCGAGGCTGACATCAAGTATCTTAGTCACAAAATCAAAAGAAGAAACAATAGGTGATCTGATGGTGAAAACCACACTGTGGCAGTATCAGAGCCTAAAACAGTCAAAATAAAAGACGTATCCAAGGGTGAAAACCTCTTTGAGGTGCCCAAGGATGAGATACTTGATGCTCTTCTAAGTCATTTCAAAGATAGATCATCTGTGCTTATTGAACCAACTCAACCCATTAACTTGGGTATAGAGGCAGAACCCCAGGTCATTCACTTGGCACAATCACTGTCAGAGGCAGAAAGAGAGGAATTCACTACATTCTTCATAAGCAAAAAGATAAACTTTGCATGGAAATATTCAGACATGCCGAGATTAGACCCTAATCTAATCATGCACCATTTATCCATTACACCAAGTGTCAAGCCCATCAAGCAAAAGCTTTGCAAAATGCATCCACATGTAGCTCTACTTGTCAAAGCTAAATTAGAGAAACTTCTTAAGGTAGTGTTTATCAAAGTAATTGATTATGCAGAGTGGATCTCTAATATTGTTCTAGTATCAAAATATGATAAATCTATCCAAGTCTGCACAGACTTCAGAGACTTGAATTTGGCATGTCCTAAGGATGATTTTCCATTTCCTAATATTGATATGATTGTAGATATGACAACAGGGTATGAAATGTACTTACTAATGGATGGTTTCTCTGGCTACAACCAGATAAAAATTACACCAAAGGACCAAGAGAAAACTGCTTTCAGATGTGCCTGGGGCACCTTCTATTGGAATGTCATGCCCTTTGGACTCAAAAATGCTGGTGCTACATATTAGAGAGCTGTCACCACCATATTTCATGACATGATGCATAAAACAATGGAATATTATGTGGATGACACTTTAGCTAAGAGCATGCACCGAAAGAAGCATCTTGCTGATCTAGGTCCTATATTAGATCGTATGGAACAATTCAGTCTGAGGCTCAATCCTAAGAAATGCGCATTTGGTGTAACATCTAGAAAATTGCTTGGCTATATCATCTCTACCAAAGGCATTGAAGTGGATCCTGCAAAAGTACAAGCTATCATGGAAATTCCGCCACCAAAGAATATCAGACAAATGAGAGGACTTCAAGGCGGACTGTAGTCTATCTAGCATTTTATCTCACAACTAGTGGACAATTCACAACCATTCACCAAGACTCTACACAAAGGTGTGACTTACCAATGGAACAAGGAATATGATGAAGGGTTCACACAAATCAAACAGTATCTTACGAACCCGCCAATCTTGATGCCTCCTATTCATCGGAAGCCACTTATACTATATATCTCTGCTATGGATACATCATTGGGTATCCTATTGGCTCAAGAAGATCAACACAAGAAAGAAATGGCTATCTATTACATTAGTAGAACTCTAGTCTTGTAATACCCACTCATATTTTGCTTTTTCATTTGTGATGTCGTACTCTTTTAGGCATTGGTTTCATTTGATTGGCTGAATTCTTTTAGGCCACATTTCATGTGAGCTGATATTATTTCATTTGACAATGATACTTGTTTATGATGTCATGATTTTACCTTATGCATAGATAGATGTGATGATTTTAACATGTTGATTATTATATGTTGATTTCAGATTATGATGTACTTACCCCATACTGCATGTGTATGGTTGTCTTATATGTGAATGTACTTGTTGATGTGTTTTTGTGGTAGAGGATGGAGACATAGTTACTTGCTTTGTCGAGATCCACATGTTCGACCGATCCCTATCATTGATTGTGATATCATATTGTGTATGTACATGTGTGTTCTTTGATGAAAGGATTGCAGATACAGGGCATCAACTTCCCTGAATTGGTAGGAGTGAGCGTGCCCATAAATATTCATCTCAATGGTAAAGAGGGGAGGTAACATACAAATCCAAAACCCTAACCTAAGCCTAATCATCCTAATGTGGATAAGTTTCAGTATGACTACCTTATCCGAATTTGTCTAGCTTGACAGAATTCGAATACCCTCCTCTTGTGTATGTGTGTATTTTGCTTGATTATGCTTTCAAGTGATTTTTAGATTATTGAGTGATTTTCCATATTCTATGATTTAATGGATTATAGTTGAATTGATTATTTAATTATATCCTAAGTTTATTTTAAATAATTAATTAAATTGAAATATTTGAATATTTTGATTTAATTAAATATTTAATTGAAAACTATATTGTATGTGCTTATATGATTAATTAAATAATTAAATATTTGGTTGCATGCATTATTGTGACATAAATATTTAATCTATTTAATTAAATATTTAATTAATTACATGTCCATAATTGTGTTGAAAAATTATTTCAAATTCAAAATATCTTAACTTGTAATTAGGAGTCAAAATTGAGTTGTGGCAGTAAAGCATATTTTATTTAATTAATTTGAATTTACTTTCAATTTTGAAGTTGAGTTAAATTAGGGATTGACTTGGGAGTTGTCATTCACCTTTGCATGTTTTGGGGAATTTGAATCTCTTTAGAGGGAATTGGTCATTCATTCTCTCATAACACGTTTTTGAGAATTGGAGAGCTCTTGGTGATTTTGAGATTTTTTGAAGAATTGTGGATTGTTGTGGATCTTGGTTGCTTCAAAGTTTTCAGAATTTTCTATTACTTGTGTGTGTGTGTGCTTAGATCTACATTGTACCAGATCTGTGGTTGAATTGGGCTTGATGGTTTCAGATCTACTTTCATCCTCCAAGCTACATTCTTCCATTTATTGCATTGGATTAAAGGTAGGTTTCATTTGCCTTGTATGGATTCAATTTCGTAGATCTGAGGTTTTCTGTGTTGTTTTAATGCATGTTCCTTAAATTTGGCTTTTTAATGGCTTAAGGTGGTTTCGATGTTTTTGGGTGTTTCTAGAAACCCTAGATCTATACTTCTTTCATTTTCTATATTCATAGCATTGTAGGGTTATGTTGTCAAAATTTCGTGAAGAAATTCCTTCTAGATCTCTTAGAAAATGAAAAATTAAACTCATCCTATAGTTTATACTATAGGAGAAAACTAGATTTATGGATGTTTATTGTTTTGGTGATTTTGGAGTTTATGAGAAGCTTGGATTCATCATTTTCACGATTATGTATTTCTTGGCATATTATAGTCATGCTGTCGAAATTTCGTGGGTAGATCTCTTATAATTCTCCTAGAAATAAAGAAAATCAATTCTCTCTATAGTCCTAACTATAGAAAAAAATTAAATATTTGGTTCTATGTAATCCTATTGTTAAAATTTAAATAAGTTGAAAAAAATCAACTCTCTGTATTTGATATAGACAGGTGTAAAAAAAAAAAAAAATTGCCCAGAAAGGACAAAACTAAGAAAAGACGAAATAGTGTGTGTGTGAAAGAAAAGGAAAAGAAAATATAATAAAACCTCCTTTATTAATTTACTTCTGTTTTCGGATTTAGAAAACAAAAAAAATAACTTGGGAAAAAAGAATAATAAACAAAGTCGTTTGTGAAATTTTCTTTTGAAAATTTAACCAAAAAATAATAATTTAAATATTGGATAGGGGGAGGTGGGACCCCATCCCCACCATCCCCCATGGGGACTGCGCCACCTATGATAGGTGGGCGACAGTACCCTCAGGTATCCTTGGATAGCGCGCTTTGTGGTGTAGGGGGGTGGGTACCCTGCGGGCCCCTCCCCACTGTCCTTTGAGGACCGCTCCTTGCACGCGGGGGTTGGGGAACCCGCGTGGGTCCCCTCCCACAAATTTGCATTTTATTTTATGTTTTAAAATAAACATTTAATATGTACTTTTTTAGGTTTCGGATTTTATTAATAGGAAATTTTTATTTATTATTTTATTTGTAGATTTCGTTTAATTAATTTTTAATTTAGTTTAATTAATTTTTAATTTGGTTTGGTTAGTTTTAATTAAGTTAATATTTATATTTATAAATACATTTTATACATATAGAAATTAACTTGATACAATAATTGTTAAAGATGCCTTAACAAAATTGATTATTAATTTAAATTAATTTTCATTATTAATTGTAGAATTAATATATATCGATTATTAATACAATTAACTTTGTTAATCGAATTGAGTAAACTACTTGAGCTAAAATGTATTGATTTAATTAAATGTCATCTTGATTAGAGTATTTATTTACGAGAAGTAATCTTAAATAGTTTAAATGCGATTGATTTTGAATTATTTTAAATTAAGGTATTCATGAAATGGAGTTTATGCTTGAGTGGTCTATGAATGATTACATACATATAGATCATTTTTAAGTCCTTTAGGACGGTTTGGTTTCTATGCATCTATATGGCTCTTTGTGCTTGTATATGTCATTATTTGGGACATTAGACGACCTAGGATGTATACAAAGGTTGGGGGAGTGTATATCTTTTCTGTTATTTCATTGCATGTGTGTTGTTAGATATTACCCTAAACTGACCATGATGACCCTTTCGATCTTGTAATTTGCTAGTGTACCTATGTGACCATGCCTGTTGTATGGGATACTGATTTGGGGTACACTAGGGTTGTGACCTATGCTAGATCTGTTAGGATCTCTGAGCCTAGGGTAGGTTACCTAGATGCATAGTAGGGGTGGCTTGCAATAAGTTCTGTGTCTGTAACAAACTACTGGATTGCTTATTGTGGAGTTTCTTAATAAGTGATAACTAAAGACATATTGAGAGATTAAAATAAATTAATAAGATGTGTCCTCACCCATGCTTGAGTGCTAGTATAGGCTAAGATGGTGTTGAGAAGATGTTAGTTTCCCTGCGAGGTACCTAACATAGTTAGTGGCCTTGTCAGTTTGAGAGGACATTGGCTCCGTGTATGGTCACTTAGGTGCCAAAATCCATTGTGCTTATCAGGGCTGAACTTAAGGGTAGAAGTACATGATGACACCTTCCTTTACACATGCTATATTTCCTACATTGTCAGTTGCCTCTAGATTAGTGAGTCTTACCTTTTATGATGATTAGTACACTGGATTAGAGAGCTATCAGGATCCCTTGCTTAGTACTTATTCCTCCTTGGTTTTGGATATCCGATTGGGATCTATTCTTATCTCCTCAGCACAGTGGGGTGGACCTTTGTGATTCCACATAGACAGGGGGTAGTGATTCTTTATCCATTGAGATTCGACGTCCTTGTACCAGGTTCTTGTTGGTTTTGTTGCAGATGAGCTCTTTATGATCCTTTATCATTTATCATGTAATTTCATTATTGTAATCTTGTATTAGTGTATCACATGTGATACCTAATCTGGAAATTGTCATTAAGTAGTTTAATGTGATTACCACATACCCTGCGACATGTGCAGTGGATGTGAGTTATGGTGGTTTCATGGTTATCCATGAGGTTTGTAATTATGGTTATGTAAGTGGTATTTGTTATGTTTAATTAGATGGAATCTTTTGTTATATTGTTAGTTGTGTTTTTCTTTAAGTAATTCAACGTCATGGGACCCTTGAGTCATGTAATCTATGTGAGTGTAAGACATGTGTATAAATGGTAATCACTTTCGCATGAATGTATGTTTCTTTATAATAACTTTAAAAAAAAAATTATTCAGCACACATAGTGACATGTTCTAGGTTAATCTCTCTTGGGTTCCCTGGTGGGGAGTTACATCTAGTATCAAAGCTCTAGTTTCTACACTGGGAACTCTGGGAAGTGTACGCTCATTAGGTTGTGTCTAGCTTAAACTTTAAACTTTAAACTTAAACTCAAATGTAGACATAAAACTCTAATGTATTTAAAACCATTGCTTTGTGATTATTTGATTTCTTTTGTTGCTATTTGGTTTTGGTTTTGGTTCTGAGTGGTTTGGTTCCTTTGGTTGCTTCACATATGGAGTGTGTTGAGTCTAGAGTCATTTCTAGGAGCCTTGATTAGGATCAGGATGCGAAGATTCAACACCTTGTCAGAGAACTTAATGACCTCATTGATGGAGGAGTTTGAGCCTTCCAATCCCAAGATTTTAGGGATGTAGTTTATAAGGCTATGTTGGTTGAACAGGATCATGTAAACCAACAGAGTAAGAAACTCTCTCAGGGTCGTAGTGGTCATTTTTCATATAGGAAATTCTGTAACCGTTAGTGCATTAGGCATTTTTATGCTAACAAGTGCAATCAGTTAGTTCAGTCAGCACAAAGTATGTATCAGGATGCTAGTAGGGGCAATGTTCAGCAGTCTAGAGCACCTTCATTTAGAGGAGGTGGTGCATCTAGTTCTGGGGTTAGAGGTAATCAATCTCGAGGGACTGGGAGCTTCAAGGAAACCCCTAGTTCCTTTGTGAGTAATCAAAACTCGCATCAGAAGGTGACTCCTCATAGTTAGAGCGGTGGTACTCACTCTAGGGATTCTTGAGGTGGTCCACGCACCATGAGCAATCAGTATAGTCAGCCTGTGAAGAGAACGCAGAAAAATATTAGTAGAGATGGCTTCCAACAGTCTAGTGTGCCCTCCAATGGGAGAGGAAATTTTAGAGGCATAGGGTGTTTCACCTATGGTCAGTTTGGCCACATTGCGGTGAATTGTCCACAACGTGCTTCCCAGTTTTCTAAGTAGAGACATGCGACTTCTAAACCTACAGTTGGGAATGTCGGTAGAACTCATGAAGCATATGTAGCTTTGGATTATCATCCTCCGGTGTATCATCCTCCTATGATTGAGTCTGTAGGTAGAGGACCTGCAGCTGGGTTTCAGTTTCTGGTAGTGGGGAATGATCCTCAGAGTTCTAACAAGAGAGCAGGGAAAGGTCCTACGGGATCTACTCACTAAGTCTTATGTGAATCATTAGGATGCTTCATGTTTATGGGAGTTATATCCCTATTTGTTTTGGGCTTCTAGGAGTAAGCCTAATCCTAGGGGGGGTGGATGTAATACCCACTCATATTTTTCTTTTTCATTTGTGATGTCATACTCTTTTAGGCATTGGTTTCAGTTGATTGGCTAAATTATTTTAGGCCACATTTCATGTGAGCTGATATTATTTCATTTGACAATGATAATTGTTTATGATGTCATGATTTTACCTTATGCATAGATAGATGTGATGATGTTTTCATGTTGATTTTAGATTATGATGTGCTTACCCCATACTCGCATGTGTATGGTTGTCTTATATGTGAATGTACTTGTTGATGTGTTATTGTGGTAGAGGATGGAGACGTAGTTACTTGCTTCGTCAAGATCCACATGTTTGACCAATACCTATCATTGATTGCAATATTATATTATGTATGTACATGTGTGTTCTTTGATGACAGGATTGCAGGTACATGGCAACATCTTCCCTAAATTGGTAGAAGGGAGTGTGCCCATAAATATTTATCTCAATGGTAAAGAGGGGAGGTAACATACAGATCCAAAACCCTAACCTAAGCCTAATCATCGTAATGTGGATGAGTTTCAGTATGACTACCTTATCCAGATTTGTCTAGCTTGACAGAATTTGAATACCCTCTCTCTTGTGTATGTGTGTGTTTTGCATGATTATGCTTTCAGGTGATTTTTAGATTATTGAGTGATTTTCCATATTCTGTGATTTAATGGATTATAGTTGAATTGATTATTTAATTATATCCTAAGTTTATTTTAAATAATTAATTAAATTCAAATATTTGAATATTTTGATTGAACTAAATATTTAATTGAAAACTATATTGTATGTGCTTATATGATTAATTAAATAATTAAATATTTGGTTGCATGCATTATTGTGACATAAATATTTAATCTATTTAATTAACTACATGTGCATAATTGTGTTGAAAAAGTATTTCAAATTCAAAATATCTTAACTTGTAATTAGGAGTCAAAGTTGAGTTGTGGCAATAAAGCATATTTTATTTAATTAATTAGGATTTACTTTCAATTTTGAAGTTGAGTTAAATTAGGGATTGACTTGGGACTTGTCATTCACCTTTGCATGTTTTGGGGAATTTGAATCTCTTTAGGGGGAATTAGTCATTCATTCTCTCATAATAGGTTTTTGAGATTTGGAGAGCTCTTGGTGATTTTGGGATTTTTTGAAGAATTGTGGATTGTTGTGGATCTTGGTTGCTTTGAAGTTTCCAGAATTTTCTATTGCTTGTGTGTGTGTGCTCGGATCTACATTATGCCATATCGGTGGTTGAATTGGGTTTGAGGGTTTCAGATCTACTTTCATCCTCCAAGCTACATTCTTCTGTTTCTTGCATTGGATTAAAGGTAGGTTTCATTTGCCTTGTATGGATTCAATTTCGTAGATCTGAGGTTTTCTGTGTTGTTTTAATGCATGTTCCTTAAATTTAGATTTTTAATGGCTTAAGGTGGTTTCTATATTTTTGGGTGTTTCTAGAAACCCTAGGTCTATACTTCTTTCATTTTCTATATTCCTAGCATCGTAGGGTTATGCTGTCAAAATTTTAGGAAGAAATTCCCTCTAGATCTCTTAGAAAATGAAAAATTAAACTCATCCTATAGTTTATACTATAGGAGAAAACTAGATTTATGGATGTTTATTGTTTTGGTGATTTTGGAGTTTATGAGAAGCTTGGATTCATCATTTTCATGATTATGTATTTCTTGGCATATTATAGTCATGCTATTGAAATTTCAAGGATAGATCTCTTATAATTCTCCTAGAAATCAAAAAAATCAATTCTCTATATAGTCCTAACTATAGAATAAAAAATTAAATATTTGGTTCTATGTAATCCTATTGTTAAAATTTAAATAAGTTGAAAAAAATCAACTCTGTGTATTTGTTACAGACTAGTGTAAAAAAAAAAAAATTGCCCAGAAAGGACAAAACTAAGAAAAGACAAAATAGTGTGTGTGAAAGAAAAGGAAAAAAATATATAATAAAACATCCTTTATTAATTTACTTCCGTTTTCAGATTTAGAAAATAAAATAAAAAACTTGGGAAAAAAAATAATAAACAAAGTCGTTTGTGAAATTTTCTTTTGAAAATTAAATTAAATTTTTTTTAATATTGGATAGGGGGAGGTGGGACCCCATCCCCACCATCCCCCATGGGGACTACGCCACCTATGACAGGTGGGCGGCAGTACCCCCCGCCTGTCCTTGGAAAATGCGCTCTATGGCGCAGGGGGTGGGTACCCTGTGGGCCCCTCCCCACTGTCCTTTGAGGACTGCACCTTGCACGTGGGGGTTGGGGAACCCGCGTGGGTCCCCTCCCCCAAATTTGCATTTTATTTTATGTTTTAAAAAAAACATTTAATATGTACTTTTTTAGGTTTCAGTTTTTATTAATAGGAAATTTTTATTTATTATGTTATTTGTAGATTTAATTTAATTAATTTAATTTAAAGTTAATTAATTTTTAATTTAGTTTAATTAATTTTTAATTAGGTTTAGTTAGTTTTAATTTAGTTAATCTTTATATTTATGAATACATTTATACATATAGAAATTAACTTGATACAATAATTATTGAAGATGACTTAACAAAATTGATTATTAATTTAAATTAATATTCATTATTAATTGTAGAATTAATATATATCAATTATTAATACAATTAACTTTGTTAATCGAATTGAGTAAACTACTTGAGCTAAAATGTATTGATTTAATTAAATGTCATCTTGATTAGGGTATTTATTTACGGGAAGTAATCTTAAATAGTTTAAATGCGATTGATTTTGAATTATTTCAGATTAAGGTGTTCATGAAATGAAGTTTATGCTTGAGTGGTCTATGAATGATTACATACATACAGATCATTTTTCTGTCCTTCGGGACGTTTTGGTTTCGATGCATCTATATGGTTATTTGTGCTTGTATATGTTGTTATTTGGGACATTAGACGACCTAGGATGTATATAGAGGCTGGGGGGAGTGTATATCTTTTCTATTACTTCATGGCGTGTGTGTTGTCAGATATTACCCTAAACTGACCATGATGACTCTTTCGATCTTGTAATTTTCTAGTGTACCTATGTGACCATTCCTATTGTATGGGATACTGATTTGGGGTACACTAGGGTTGTGACCTATGCTAGATCTATTAGGATCTCTAAGCCTAGGTTAGGTTACCTAGATGTGTAGTAGGGGGTGGCTTGCAATAAGTTTTGTGTCTGTAAGAGACTACTAGATTGCTTATTGTAGAGTTTCTTAATAAGTGATAACTAAAGACATATTGAGAGATTAAAATGAATTAATAATATGTGTCCTCACCCATGCTTGAGTGCTAGTATAGGCTAAGATGGTGTTGAGAAGATGTTAGTTTCCCTGCGAGGTACCTGACATAGTTAGTGGCCTTGTCAGTTTGAGAGGACATTGGCTTCGTGTATGGTCACTTAGGTGCTGAAATCCATTATGATTATCAAGGATGAACTTAAGGGTAGACGTACATGATGACACCTTCCTTTACACATGCTAGATTTCCTACGTTGTCAGTTGCCTCTAGATTAGTGAGTCTTACCTTTTATGATGATTAGTACACCGGATTAGAGAGCTATCAGGATCCTTTCCTTGGTGGTTATTCCTCCTTGGTTTTGGATATCCGATTGGGATCTGTTGTTATCTCCTCAGCACAGTGGGGTGGACCTTTGTGGTTCTACATGGACGGGTGGTAGTGATTCTTTATCCATTGAGATTCAACATCCTTGTACCAGGTGCTTGTTAGTTTCTTGTAGATGAGCTCTTTATGATCCTTTATCATTTATCATGTAATTTCATTATTGTAATCTTGTATTAGTGTATTGCATGTGATACCTAATCTGTAAATTGTCATTAAGTAGTTTACTGTGATTACCACATACCTTGCATGGTGGTTTCATGGTTATCCATGAGGTTTGTAATTATGGTTATGTAAGTGGTATTTGTTATGGTTAATCAGATGGAATCTTTTGTTATATTTTTAGTTGTGTTTTACTTTAAGTAATTCAATGTCATTGGAACCTTGAGTTGTGTAATCTATGTGAGTGTAAGACATGTGTATAAATGGTAATCACTTCCACATGAATGTATGTTTCTTTATGTTAACTTTAAAAAAAATAATTATTCAACGCACATAGTGACATGTTCTAGGTTAATCTCTCTTGGGTTCCCTGGTGGGGTGTTATAGGTCTCATATGAAATGAAATATTCTGCTATAGAGAAGGCTTTTTGTATAGTGGTATTTGCTTCACAAAAACTACGACACTACATGCTGGCTCATAATACACGTCTAATTGCTAAAATTGATCCTCTAAAATATTTGCACACTAAAGCTACCCTCACAGGTAGACTAGCTAAATGGCTCATGCTTCTCAGTGAATTTGATATTGAATATGTGGAAAGAAAATCCATTAAAGGGAAAGTGATTGTAGATCAATTAGCAAAAGCACCTCTAGTAGATCATCAACCATTGTACATTGAATTTATAGATGAGTCCATATTACTTCTTACACATTGATCATGGACTATGTTTTTCGATGTTTCATTTACCCAACAAGGGTCATGTGCTGGGATACTATTTATTACACCTCAAAGGTTCTCTTTACCAAAATCATATAAGATTTTGTTTCCTTGTACAAACAACATCGCTGAGTATAAAGCCTTAATCAATGGTATGAAGATTGCCCTTGAGTGGCAAGTAGATGACCTCAATGTTCTTGGAGATTCACAGTTAGTCATCAATCAAGTAAATGATATCTATCAGACAAGGAATGACAAGTTGGTACCTTATAAATGGTTGGTTGATGATCTCAAGAAGTATTTTACTCACATCACATTCCAACAAGTTCCAAGGGTAGATAAAAAAGTAGCAGATGCCATGGCTACTCTCGCCTCCATGCTACAGATGCTAGAAAATGATTTTTGACATGAATTCCTAGTGGAGACATTACGCCACCCAGCCTATGATTCCTCTAATTCCCAGATGATCTATTATGTTATTGGACATGACTCATCTTGCTACCATCATATCTTTTCCTACCTTCATGACCAGATTATTCCAGACACTTACACCCGGAATGAGAAATGTCACTTAATCCGTAGTGCTTCACGGTTCATCGTCATCGCTAATGACCTGTATAGATGTGGTCTAGATGGTACCCTCCTTAGGTGTTTAGAACCTGATGAATCCAAACAAGCATTAGTAGAGGTACATTAAGGCATCTATGGGTCTCACTCTAACGGCCTGATATTGGCCCATAAACTTATTAGAGCTAGTTACTATTTGCCAAATATGGAAAAATAAGCTACATAGTTTGCTAAGTTTTGCAAACAATGTCAACTACATGGTAATCTAATTCATGCTCCAGCCAAGGAGCTTATTCCCTTCATTACTTTCTAGCCATTTCAACAATGGGCCTTTGATTTGGTGGGCCAGATTTACCCCTTGTCCTCAAATGGACATAAGTTCATAATCATAGCTACAGACTATTTTACTAAGTGGGTGGAGGCAGTCCCTCTCACCATTGCCAATGGAAAATTAGTAGCTATGTTCATTCTCAACTACATCATCTATAGGCATGGTGTACCCTCAGTAATAATCATTGATAATGGGGGACAATTCAAAAACAAGGATTTGACAGAGCTATGCTCTAAGTTTAAAATTACTCAACATTGGTCTTCCATCTATTATCTGTAGGGTAATGGACAGGTGGAAGCATCCAACAAGACAATCCTTAAAATCATGCATCACACAGTGCATAAATCTAGATGAGATTGGGATCTCTAGATCAATCCAACTCTTTGGGCATATAGGACATGCATAAGAACACCAACAGGGGCTACTCCCTATGCTTTGGTTTATTGAGGAGATGTTGTGTTACCAATTGAGGTTGAGATTCCTTCTTTGTGAGTCTCTCTCAAAGGCCTCATTACTGATGAAGATAACAGGATATCTTGACTACAAGAGCTAGAACTAATTTATGAATATCAACAAGTGGCGTTCGTTCACCTTAGAGCATACCAAAAAAGGATGTCTAAGAGCTATAACAAGAAGGTTAGACCAAGGGATTTCCAAGCGGGTGACCTCATTCTGAGGGAGAACCCAAAGAATCAACAACATCAGATCCAGAAAGGGAATTTTGAACCAAATTGGCTTTGTCCGTATGTTTTTACTGCAGTGTTTGGGTCTGGTACCTATCAACTTTCTACTATTGAAGGAGAGCAACTCAAAGAGCCCATCAACGCTCTTCATCTGAAGCAGTTCTACAGTTGAGACATCTTCAGTGTGCTCATGTATATAGTAAAGTCCTAAAAAAAGATCATCTTAGTGAAAACCTAGCGATAGGTGCTTTGATCTATCTCCAAAAAAAATCATATATTCAAAAAATACAAAAAAAAATTAAAAAAATTGAAAAATACAAAAAAAGAGAAAAAGAGAAAAGGTGCCATTGATGAAAACTTGGTAAATAGATGTCATGGTAGAAAAAAAGAAATTTTTGCCAAGAAGGTGAAAACCTAGTAAACAGGCACCTCTTGTTCCACAATGCTATATCTATCAACACACCACTTGGCTTTACACATTTTCTTTCCTACATTTCTTCTTTCCTACTTTTCTGCTTACATTTTCTTTCAATTCCCATCAAGACACCAACTCACATGGATTGAAACTAATCATACTCTCAAAAAAACCCTCCTAATCTAGGGGGCACTATCCTTTTATCTCTTCTTGATAATCTTCTTCACATTAGTCACCAGTGTTTCTCATTGCATCTGCCTACTGATGTATAGCTTATACTTTGATCTTCACTTGAGCATCTCTCTCACATCAATCACCAGTGGTTCTCACTGTTTCTGTCTATTGTCTCTGTACTATTGAGGTTGCTCACATCTATTATAGTTGGAGTTATACCCAAATTCTCTATCTATTGATACTCAGTCTTGAAAATTTTATTCTTTAGTTTGTACATATCTTTTGGTCACTTTCGTGACACTCTGGTTCCTTTGCAAACCCACCTGACTTGACATTGATTCAATGCCATACGCCTGAGGGAAACCAAATCTAGTTTTTCCTCACAACATACATCAAGTCAGTCATCATTACTTGGGGGCATGGGACCCCCATTTGATCACATCTTTGGTTTACAGCTGAGTCAACAATTTTGTCACTTCTCAAGGACAACTCGCTATTGACACAAAATGGTGTTTTTTAACACCACCATAAATAGTTTTTTTAAACACTATCTTTGGACACATCTATATTTTTTAACACACATCAGATATCTCAAATGTAAACATCTATAGATAAAAATCAAACACAATGCACTCACAAGCACAATGGTGTTTTTCAACACCTCTCTAAACATGAACACAGTCACAAAACATGGAAACTGGCTGAGCTATGATTGAATCTTTCTTTGAATGCTGCCTGTTCTTATGGATTTCATTGATATTTTCTTTGTCTACTGCTTGTTGGTATAGTCCCGATGATTCGGTAATGTCAAATAAACAAGGTGTATGTGATGAGATCTCCCGCACTAAGGTGGAACAACCTCACATCCCTCGATCTTATTTATTTGTACGCCATGGTGAGGTCGGTACTATCTCCTTGCTTTTTATTGCTCTATTTGTTATTGTTTTTTTTTTTATTGATCTATTTGTTTACGCATGATCACACTCATGGTTATCTTAGATTTGAATGCCTCGATACCAGTGTATTCTTGCAACATTAACTAGAAACAATGTTCAGGTCATCTTGGCTTTTGTGCCCTGGTGCTTACGTTCATTTCTTACATTTCATCCGATGCAGGTCATATTCATATCCTCATGGTTGCATTGTGGTGCCAGTGAGGGTTGTATTGACTTTGTTGTTCCAAAAAAAAAATGCTCAATGATGATGATTTTATGATGGGTCTCACAACCATGTCCTATAAATGCACTTTCATATATTATCTAGCATAGGATTGCATTTTCATTCAAGACTTGCATGGTGGAAGCAATTCGGTGTTCTCTTCATTGCATTCTCCTGGGTTCATACATTAGGGATTTCATCTTCACCATCCTGGCTTCACCACTACTACACAAGTGTTTTATCCTCACTCTCTATCTTCCGCTATATCCTCAATCCATTTTCACGATTGAAATCAAAATCTGAAACTTCTATATAGCTCAAAATTACATTTTAAAATTTTTGGGACTGACACAATCGGACGCTTGTGCAGTCAACTTTCTGACGTCGCTTTCTTGTCAGAATCATATCTTATCATCATTTTCTCAAATTTTTGACTTTTTTCCTCAAAAGTCAACTCTAGTCAACCCTAGTCAAACTTGGTCAACCTGGACCTCGACATCTCTTGAAATTGATTTTGAATCTTCTGAATTCTTTCGTAATCTATTCTGAGTTATTCTTGATCTCTGATTCAACATCTATCTACAATTTTTCACTCTCCATCATCATTATGATGTGTCATCTTTCAATTTCACTCCCAAGGGGGCTAGATGATTACATCATGAATCTATTCCAATCAATCTGATCTGATTTTCAAAAAGTCCTCATTGCTAGGGGCATCTCATCACTTGGGGCATGTTGAGTTTTTTGTAACTCACAGTCAAAACTGGATACTCCACAATCAATAAGGGCATTTTTGTTCCTTACATCTTGTCATCTTTTAAGTATCTAAGCAATCTAACTCAGATTATTGAGGAGTAAGCTTCATTCTGGAGATGGTTCTCAAAAAATAATCTTTTAGGATAGGTATTGGGGCAATATAACCCTGACTCCTAATAATCAAGCTCCATTCTGGAGATGATTCTGAACCTCTATTTACTATCTTTTAAGACAGGTATCGGGGCAATCTAATCCTGAATCTTGAAGGTTAAGCCTTGTTTTGGGGATAGCTTTGTGAAAGATGTCAATCTAACCAGTGTCTTGGCAATCTAACCTAGATATTGTGAGACTAAGCTTCATTCTGAAGATACTCCTAAAATCTCTATTTGACTATATTCTTTATGGATAGGTATTGGGGCATTCTAACCCTGACTCCTAAAGGTTGAGCCTGGTTTTGAGGATAGTCTTGTAAAGATATCAATCTATTAGGTATTGGGGAATTCTAACCCAGATCCCTGAGGATCAAGCTTCATTATGAAGATGACCCTCAAAAACTCTACTCGACCAGCGTCTTGGCAACCTAACCTAGACTTCAGAGAGTCAAGCTCTGTTCTGGAGATGGCTCTGAAATATTTGCATCATCAATTTTCAAATCTATTCTTTTGTGCTTCAGGCATCAGACTATACTTTGAATCAATGCGCTGCTCGCACATCAATTCAAAGAGGGGCAAAATGTAACACCCCAAAATTGGCATCTTGCAACCCTAACCAATTTTGTTGCATTTGTCACTCTTTTAGATCATCAAAGTCCTATTGTACTAGGCAATTCTGAGTTTTGACTGACTCTACTCGACCTAAGTGTCAAATGTAGAAAATCCTAAATCTGCATTAATCATACATCATATTTAATTCCTAAATATCTATTTAGCTAAACAAACTTTATGATCAAATTAATTTAATTAATAAAGTCCTAGCACTTTAGTTAAATTAAATTCACCCTCTTTAGCTAAGACACATGAAAAAGTGATTAAATAATATTTAATTATTAAATAAATATCCTCATTTCAATAATTAAATTTAATTATTCAGATAATTGAGAAAAACCTATTTATGAGGTCATATTTATTTAATTAATTGGATATTCTCTCAAAAATCTTTCTTTTGTTCAGAAATAGAAACTTTGAATTAATTGTGCTTTAAAGAGAAAGAAAACAATTAAAACCAAATAAAACAGTTAAATCAAAGAAAGGAAAACTGTTAAAGCAAAGAGAAAACAATTTATTATATTCTTTAAAATAAAGCTTTCTAATTTAAACTGGCTTTTCTATCTATTTTATTTCAAAGAGGAAAGCTTCTATTCTGATAATCTCTGAGTCTATAAAAGAACTCTCATTCCTCATTCAAAACCCCCACTCATTTTTCATGCATTGCTAGAATACTGAATTATTGCCACATTTCTTGATAATCTCATATAGAATAATTTCATTATTACAATAGATTACTTTCAATTTCTAGAATAATTGCATTGAAATCATGTCTTAGATTAATCTCACATCTTTCATTCCTTAGAATAATCTTGCATTGTATTGCATTCATGGAGAAAAACCCTTCGTTCCTAGATTGGTCTATGGTTGTGAGAATCTCGTTCTGAGAGCTATTTTGGAAACCTCGTTTGGATAGAAGGCAATAGGTTGAATCATGCAGGCAGATAGATTGAATAATCTCATATTCAGTCTTGTGTGTATCTGATGAAGAAGGAATATGTTGAAGTGTATGGTGAGTTAACAAGGCCAAATTTAACACATACATTTCAACTGGGAATAAACAAGTTTGTACCTTGATAAGATAAACAACTAACACCTACATAGTCTTGATGTGAAGAAGATCCTTAAAAGATAAAAGGATAGTTCCCCCTAGAAATGTATGTGGTAAATTTGGCAGTGTTAACTCACCATACACTTCAACATAGTCCTTCATCAGATACACACAAGACTGAATATGAGATTATTCATCCTGTCTGCCTGCATGATTCAACCTATTGCCTTCTATCTAGACGGGGTTTTTGAAATAGCTCTTAGAATGAGAGTCTCACAACCATAGACCAATCTAGGAACGAAGGATTTTTCTCCATGAATACAATGTAATGCAAGACTATTGTAAGAATTCAAAGATGCAAGATTAATTTAAGACATGATTTTAATGCGACTATTCTAGAAATTGAAAGTAACCTAATGTAAAATGAAATTATTCTATATGAGATTATCAAGAAATGTGATAATAATTCAGTATTCTAACAATGCATGAAAATGGTGGGGGTTTTGAATGAGGAATGAAAGTTCTTTTATAGACTTAGAGATGATCATAATAGAAACTTTCCTCTTTGAAATAAAATAGATAGAAAAGCCAGTTTAAATTAGAAAGCTCTCTTTTAAAGAATATAATAAATTTTTTTCTCTTTGCTTTAACTATTTTCCTTTCTTTGATTTAACTATTTTATTTGGTTTTAATTGTTTTCTTTCTCTTTAAAGCACAATTAATTCAAAGATTCTATTTCTATACAAAAGAAAGATTTTTGAGAGAATATCCAATTAATTAAATAAATATGACCTCATAAATAGGTTTTTCTCAATTATCTAAATAATTAAATTCAATTATTGAAATGAGGATATTTATTTAATAATTAAATATTATTTAATCCCTTTTTCACGTGTCTTAGCTAAAGAGGGTGAATTTAATTTAATTAAAGTTCTAGGACTTTAATAATTAAATTAATTTGATCATAAGGTTTGTTTAGCTAAATAGATATTTAGGAATTAAATATGACGTATGATTAATGGAGATTTAGGATTTTCTACATTTGACACTTAGGTCAAATAGATTCAGTCAAAACTTAGAATTGCCTAGTACAATAGGACTTTGATGATCTAAAAGAGTGAGAAATACAACAAAATTGGTTAGGGTTGCAAGATGCCAATTTTGGGGTGTTACACTACTATCTGTACATAATCTCCATTTACCATCCTTTTTAGGGGCAAGAACAGATGGGACTACACATGGGCTAATACTTTTTTGAATTAAGCCTTTCTCTAACAGTTCATTCACTTGTTTTGTAATCTCTGCATGCTGAGCAGGTGTCATCTTGTATGGGGCCTTATTAGGTAAGGAAGAACTAGGTATTAGGTCTATTTGATGACTGATATCTCTTAAGGGGGAGGCTTGTGGGTAGGTCACTAGCAGTGACATCACTATATTTGTTTAATAGTTCCTTTAATTCATTTGATATTGGATCCCTATTATTAGATCTTATTCTATCCTTGGGCTTAGAGATTAGAAAAAATGCTTCAGTCTCAGGTTCCTTCAGTACTTACAACATTTTCTTTTCACCCAAGGTGATGATAGTAGGTTCTTTCTTTGTTTTAGGATTAGACAGGGGCTTCATGGTGAAATTTTCCCCATTTTTGGTGATGGAGTAGGTGTTCTTCCTAAAATGATGTGTGGCATCCACATCATATTGCCAAGGCCTACCTAGAAGGATGTGGGAAGCATCCATTTCCACAACATCACAAAGTACTTCATCTTTGATGTTTGTAGTAGAAAATTCTACCCATGCTTGTTTAGTCACTAAAGTTTGTTGACCTTTGGTTAGCCAAGAGACATGGTAGGGAAAGGGGTGTGTCTTATTATGAAGATTTAGTTTTTGAACCATTTCAAGAGATACTAAATTTTTCATTTGAACTAGAATCTATCAGTACATTACATACCTTTCCATGGCATTTGATCTTTGTCCTGAAGAGGTTCTTCCTTTGAGGTGGTTCTTCATTTTTTTGTACTTAAAGGAAGACTTGCCTCATCATCAGATATGGTCCTTCCTATGGTTCTAGGTCCCTTGGATTGGCATTATCTTCTTGTTTTTCTTCTTCGTTGAGTTGTGTCCTCCTCTCCCCCTGATTGTTGTTGTTCCTTTTCTTAGGGCATCTCCCTACATGGTGTCCTAGTTGATTGTAGTAGTAACACCTTAGAGGAACATTACCTCTTCCTGTATTTGTTCTCTCTCCATTGAAGGGTCTTCTTCCTCTGTAGTTTCCTTTGAAATTTGAATCACCTTGTTCCCTATCTTCTTGGATTTGGTCAAGGGTCTTTCTGTTGCTGCCACTGTATTGTCCTCTATTCCAAGAGGTACCTCTTCCTCTAAAATTATTTCCACCATCACTACTCTTTCCCTTGCCAAAATTTTGTTTTCTTTTCCACTTCTCCTCTGCCTTGAGTGTCATTTGGTAACATTTGTTTACTGATGTAGGGAAGTGTAGGGAAAGTTCTTCTTGAATGGATACCTTAAGACCATTCATGTACCTTGCTAGCTTTTCTTCCTCATCCTCTTTTTCTTTTGTCTTCATGCATAGTTTTAATAACTCCTCGGTGTATGATCCTACATCCATGTCTTTTTTATTTAAGTTTTTATTCCTTCTATGGAGTTGCACCCCATAATATTTAGGCACAAATGTCTCTTTGATCAATGCTATCATCTTGTTCCATGAAGTAATCATACTTCTCCCATTCTTCACCCTATATGTTTGGAAGAAGTTCCACCAAGTTAGGGTTTCTCCTTTCAACTTGGATCTTGCCATCTTTACTCTTTCCTTCTCATGGATGTCCTCAAATTCAAAGAAGCTTGTCAAGGCCTCAACCCAGTCCAAGGCCAAATCTGCATTCATCTTTCCATTGAAAGTTGGTAAATCCAACTTATCATCCATGGTTCTTCTCCCTATAGATTTCAAGGCATCTAGGAGGGGTCTCTAGTTTGGAAGAATATTCACATCCTGATCACAGCTGTCATCTTCCTCTTCACTCCCTTCTTCACCACCAAATGTGTCTTCTTTTCCCCTCTCTACCTTGTTCTCCAATTCTTGAAGCCTCCTAGTCAAGGCCGCATTTTTTGTCCTCTGTTCTCTCACCATCCTTGCAAGTTCTATGTTTTTAACCCTTAAAGGGATCTCTTTATCCTCAAGAGCAGACATAACTCTGATACCACTTGATGCAGAGTGGATAGCCAGAAGCCTCAAAAGGACTCAAAAGGACAATGTATCCTTCAATACCCCAACTCCAAGAGAAAACAATGCTCTACACTTATCACAAGTGTAGAAAGGAATTGGATCTAGGTTATCACAACCTACTACCCATAGGGAAACCTACTCACTAGGTTCCACCAAGTCTAGAACACCGATTCCAAATGATTGGATCTTAAGCACTTATCCCAAATTATAAAGTATACCCCATAAAATGACTAAAAGGACTAGGGGTGACCTACACTCATGGATGTGGCCTATTTAGGTCCCTAAGACAAGGATTCCATGATCCTATTCAACATATACAACCTTTTGAACACTCTTCTTTTGGAAACCCTCCGATTGGCTTGTAGCCTTTTCTCGAAGGATTTTTAATCTTACACAAAATACTTCCACATAACCCCTTGAAAAAATTAGGGATTCAAATACCCTTTATGGCCTAAGATATTCTCCTTAAGCGCTAAAACATGAATATGAAAAGGAAGATAGGCTGACACACAAAAGTGCTACTGCAATTAGGCCTAATTAGGTGTGCACTTACAGTAAAAGTGCTATTTCCTTGCATCCAATGTCCAAACCAACTCTTGGATCATGTGAGGGTATGTATAAGGGTCTTCAACACCGATTTTGAGGCCTTGGTGAATGCCCAAACAAAATTTATGTGTACTGTCCTAATTCACTGATTGGTGCACATATGGACATGTACACCTAGGGAATCATGGAAAGCTCACCCCCATGGACTTTGACAAAATAAACCTGCATATTATTAAATAAAATTATAAAAACATGATTTCCACCAAGGGTCATTAAACTCCCATGGTGGAAACAAGAAATGTACACAATTCTAATGGAAACCCATATTTAGGGCCTACAAACCAGACACCGAGAATAAAAATTCAATAACTTGCAATGTATAGAAAGTAAATACATGAGACTAAGTGAAAAAGAAATATAATTCATAGGTCCAACTTGGTGTGTTAGACTTTCATTCAATTTCTTTCGTACCTGTTTGTACTAACTAACTGTTTCACAGATTTGTAGAGAAATGGTTGATCTTTATTGATTTCAATGCCTAAATTACATCATCATCCTACCACCCACCTATAAGGGATTATGTAGGCATTCCCAATGGTTACATTTAATTTTTAAACTAACCAGCCATTTGGGAATGCGTTTTACAAGTTTTGACAAAAGTTGTCAATGTTGCTCAAAAGTTGCTTGACAACTTTTTGAGCAATTTTGCAATATTTTGCAATTTTACATACTAGGTAGCCAAACTTGGTCCAAAATTTTATTTTGTGATCCCTAATGAATCAAAACCTGAAAAACATGAATGTAACCTTTAATTTAGGTTTGGGACATTCATTGACCAATAGTTGACCAAAGTGTTATAAAATGCCAATCTTGGAACTTGGTCTTACAAAGGAAGTCCAATGTGAAACCTAGGATACTAACATGATCCAAAGGTTACTAGGACCTTGAAGGAAATCACAAGTTCCAAATGAACACTTAGATTAACTAGGGTGCTCCTGCACCATGGCTTCTTCACAGGGATTGGCCTTGATTTATACTGGGACCAAGATAAACATATATTGTGTTCATCAAAAGAAGTGGTGCAATAGTTCAAGGATAATTTGGCAGGTGTTAGAACCAAAGAGGCATTAAACATATTGTTCTAATCCAAGGAAGACATGCAGGCAATGTCAAAGCATTAATAAGACATCAAGTTCTTCACTTCTGATTTGATGATCTTTGGAGAGAAGCGGAAATGGAGGATCAATAAGGTGAAGAGGAAAGAGATAAACTATGAAGAGGTCCACGAGATAGTACAAAGGCTCTGGACTAGCCATCTAGAAGTATTTCCTGACTAAGGCCTCAGAACCATTCATCCCATTTTCTTGCAAGAGATAATTTACACACTTATCCATTTTTCAAAAGAGCTAAATTTCAGCCTTTTGGCCTTGTGGCCTTTCGACCCTCCCAATATTTTGGTCTTTCAACCTCTGCAGGTTTTTGACCTATGAAACATTTTGGCCTTCAAAAATTTCAGCCTTTTCGGCCTTTCGGCCACTGAAATGGCCAAATATTTTGGGCCTCCAGATTTAGATATTGACACTTAGCATTTTTTGGGCACTTAAAAAACTTCAAAGGAGAGCCCAAGGTCTAAAAATCTAGGTGTTTCCAATGAGATCACATTTTTGCATGGAGTTTGAAATCTAGATCAGATGGGTAACCAAATGGATTTTTTTATTGAAGGACTAAGGGTCCTCTATCAGGTCCTACCATAGAGAGAACCTCAGATGAAGAATCAAAGGCAGAACTCAAGGATCAAGAAGAAGACAATGGAAGTGGCCAAAGAAACCCTATCTTCTTTCTCTCTCTTTTATTGACGAGCTTTATCCTTCTTGCATGGAAAAAATGATTGTAAATGGATTAAAAATCCATTCAAGTTGTTTTGTATTAGTTATCCATAGTTTCCTTTCAGCAAAGTCTTAGTTTCATCTTATGTTCATTAATTTAGACTCTTTGATGCCCTAATTTCAACATTCAGAGTTTGTAGATTGAGACTATATATTATAATTAAAATCAATGTAATATGGTCAGATTCTCAATGCAATAAATATCTACATTTGGTGCTTGATTTGTGGTGTGTTAATTGCTTCTACCTATGCAAAATTGGTGAATGTGTGCATGCTCCTTCATTGTTTTCAAAGAGCCAATTGTTTTACTGTGTTTTGAATCTACATTTATATTAGTTGGAGTTTGTCATTGTTTACCAATCTTGTTGTGACGAATGGGTGGAAGGGATGATTTATTGGGCTTAACGATAAATTCATCTTGTGGGTGCGTACATGTTGGTGGCTTCACAATTTGATAGATTTTGAAAATCTGGCACTGGTGAATTTATTTTTTCTCAAAACGATTGCATCCACCAGGTATAGAATTATGACTTTATCTTTTTTATACTCAGTGGGTTTGTTCCAAATCTCTCCATCATTCAATTTGCAAGGAAGGGTTTATAGAGGTTTATGTCCGTAGGATTTCATTTTAGCAATTTACTTTATTTCTCATGACCCTATTCATTTGAATTATGTCATAAATTTGAAAGTAATGATCTCAAAAAATACAAAATTGCATCTTTGATTAAAACACAAATCTATGATAAATCAGAAAATACCAAAAAAGTATTAAAGTTGCTTTGCAAAAGGCCTCCTCATGAATATTCACATTTATCTTCAACTGAGTAACCAAGCAGATTGTGACTTGACCCCGGAGAACCTTGGGAATAACTTCGTTATTCTTTCAAGAGAGGAAATCGAATCTTGAAATCGTAGCTGTTGACTTGTGTAAAAATGACGCTCAACATATATATATATCACTTATTAATGATTCTATACTTAATCTAAATTATTAAAAACCTTCTAT
>MU224484.1:3391746-3408269 GCA_018584345.1 Thuja plicata
TTAGGATTAATAACAACAATTCTATGCAAAAAAAAATACAATTTTAATCTAAGAATTGCAATTAAACCCATGACATCCCATGGTTCCCTATCTAAGCTTTTTTAAGAGGGCTCTCAGCCTTAATCTCTCTCAAGGACAATCCTAGAATGAGAAAAAATGATATAAAATGCTTAATCTAGCTCAAATGCTCAAAGATGTGTGTGTTTTCAACTCAAATGCTCATGATTCATGCTCTCAAATCAATAATTGCTTCTCAAAATGATCAAAATTCTATGCAAATGCTCACTATGCTCTCAATTGCTCACAAATTGCCTATAATAAGGATGCTTTGCACTTGAATTTCTAGGATATGAAATGCATAGAAAATGAATTGTATTTATAGAAAATTCCCAAGGGTAGGGGGTAGAGTGAATTAACAATGGGTTAATGTTTGGTTGAGTTTGATCCCTCAAATGGTTTCAAATGGTGAGACCATTTAAATGGTTGTCCTCAAAGGGTGGGACAAGAAGACAAAATCCTCAATTTTCATTGGTTGATCAATTTGAGTTGAAATAAATTAGGAATTATTTAATTCAATCATTTAATTAATTTAGCCATGTAAGGGTGAATGGGTTGGATTTGATTTTTGATTTTAAAACTATACAATTAATTGATTAAAATCAATTATATAATTTTGATTGATCCCTTTTAGGCTTAAATTTGATTATTTGATTTCATTATTAATTAATCTTTGATTTTAATTGATTTTGTCCAATTTGCTTGATAAATGTCCATTTGAATGATTTTAATCCATTTTGTTGCATTTCGATGAGATTTAGGGCAATTGGCTAAGATTTGCAAATTTGGATGATTAAGAGACACCTGGTCAATTTTAGGTGTCTACAAATGCCCCTCTTTGAATTGATGTGCGAAGTGCATTGATTCAAAGAAAAATTGATGTCTTGATGTAGATTTGATACTAATGTCTGATTGATTGACTGATGCGGAACCTGATTGATTTGAAAATCTGATGTGAAACCCTAATGCGAAACCTTGATATGAAATCTGATGCGAAATCTGATGCGAAATCTTGATGCAGAACTCGATGTGAAACTTGATGTAGAATGCCCCACTAATAAAGTTTGAATTTTTAATGCCCTGAATTTGATGAAAAATGTGATGCAGAATCCCATTTTGATGATATGATGATGCCCCCTTAGAAATGAAAATATTTTGATGTTCTGAATGCCAAAATTTTGACAAAACTGATGATGAATAGATTCAAGATGGTTTCATTTATGATAAACAATGATGCTAAAAAAGATGTCAGAATATCCCCCAGTATGCAGAAATGTGCAATGTAGTCCCACTGGGTCAAAAACCTTCAAAAATTAGGGTAAAATAGCTTAAATAGGTTGAAAAACCTAAATTTACTGTTCATTTTTACTTTTACTAAAATATTTTTGCTCTAATCCTATGATGATTGACAGTGATGGTGGTCCCCATTCGAGAGCATCGGTTTGAGAGAGCGTGTCGTTATCAGAGACCTCCCAACTATAGACCTCTGGTGAGTGATTTCAACCTTCCTAGTGCATTTATTACTCATTTATTAGCTTTTATTACAAGTTTTTAATGCTTTTTAGATAAGTCTTTGCAAAACGCCACGTAGGAAACTTTAAAATATTCCTAAGCTAGTGAAAAGCCATCTCTGCGTGTTTTAAAGCCCCGTTGTAGCAATCTAGAGCCGCCTAGGGCTTAGGCTAAAATTGCAACCTAATTAATTTTGTGCCGCTTATGAAACCCTATCATTTCAAGGCCGCCTAGGACAATTTGAAAGTTGCCTAGGACTTTAAAAGGTCGCGTGCTTGGTAAAGCACTGCCTCCGATGATTAAAGTGTCACATATGAAAATTTCAATGCCACGGGGCTAAAAATCCGCGTACACTTAGCCAATTTTTGCCTACAAGGAAATATGGGAAAAACTGAAAAATAGATAGAATCAAATTGCCTTTGATTGAACATCTAAAAAGACTTGATTGATTGCCAAGCTAGAAAATGTACTTCCATGATGTCACTTAGTGCTTAGGATATTAGAAAAATCATATTGATGAATGTTTGATATGCCAATCAGATTGATTAAAATGATACCAAATTGATCCCTTCTCAAGATCTAGAGGTTAGGAACAATAGGTTGATGCACTCAAAACAGAGCAAGATAGATTTAATGTGTTTGATTGACTTAGAAAGATCCACCAATAGAAAGACTAATATAATTCACTTTGTTTCAAAATGTAGGAACATTACCGTAAGTTGCGAGTACAGGGTGTAGTGTCTTAGATCTTTGATTTGGTTGATGAGTTTACTCCTCCTGAGAGACTTACTATCAAGACATGTGGTCTCAGTTTCCTACTTGATCTCCCTCGGTTTCAGTTGGACCGAGGTCTATTAATAGCTATGGCACTCAGACCATAACACTTTTCATCTACCCCTTGGTGAGATGACTATCACGCCAGAGGATGTATACAAATTATTGAGGATCTTGAGTTGTGGAGAGTGAGTATACTATGATTCAGTTTATGATGGCAGCATATGCAGACGAGTGTATAGAGACAACACCATTGAGAATGATTGCATTACTTGGGCACAGTTTGCTTCATTTCCTACCTTCCTGACATTATTTAGAGTAGTCATCAAAGGATTGTTGCTTCCATATAGGAGAGGTCATGGCTTTGTGGTCGGATGGGGCCGTATATTAGAGGACATGATTGCACATCCTCAAAGATTCAATTGGGGTTCCTGTGTGTTAGCCCAGCTTTATCATGATCTTCATGAGATTATATATAGATGCAACACATCTATCTCAACAGGCGTGGTTTTACTATAATTGTGGACTTGGGAGCATATCCCTATCACCAGACTAGTCTGAGCACGTGTGCAGGCCCGAGGATATCTGTATTCTTTTATGTATGATGGTATGCTTGTCCAACATCATCTGGGCAAGGTTGATTTTTGGCATCGTACTATTGATGATATCGATAAGGTCATCTGGAGACCATATTTGAGTTGCGAGAGGTGGTGAGAGGACGATGATGAGTTTCCATATATGTTTTCCCCTCAGTGGATTATTGGTCGATCACCACTATGTATAGAGAGATTTTTCTTCAGGAGAGTTCTCCATCAGTATGGCTGAGTACAGGATATGCCCTAGGGTATGGCACTTTATGCTAGGGTATAGGCAAAGTGATCCATGTGGGGAGCTTAGGTTGACTATCAGTATTCCTATGCACAGATTGATCAGCTTGGATTTGTGAGATGGGATCTGATGACACATGTAGCTGATGCAAGGATGTCTGTTGAGTATCAAGAGTGGTTCTTACGACATCACTTTGTTAGATTTATAGATCTAGTTGAGGCTATTCTAGATGTTGATGATCTATCTGATGATGATGATGGGGATGATGATGTTGGAAATGGAGATGGTAGGAGACCTCAGAGACAGAGGGTCTAGAGAGCACCTAGGGTATAGAGAGCTACAGGACCTTAGATGTGGGGTGGTCATATTAGGGGCTGAGGTGGGGGATTTGGTCAGCCTAGACAGAGGTGAGTGTAGGTATAGGTACCTCCCCAGAGATAGGATCCTGGTAGAGTTGGTGCAGAGTGGGCTAGGTAGAGATATAGATGAGTCCAGGTTGCGAGATAGGTTCCATTACAGGGACATGTTCCACCAAGACCTCCATCTCTACAGAGATAGGTTCCTCAAGTAGATCCATAGAGTAGTATGGCACCGGTGATACCATAGGTTCCATTAGTGCCACAGGCACCTTAGGCCCCTCCAGCATCACAGGAACCTCCAGTTCCTCCCATAGTGAATGGCTTAGTTCAGGATGTTTGAGGATTACAGGCATGGATGACTATAGTTATTGTATGATTAAATCAGGTTTCTACTATGTTGCAATAGTTCTTGGGTACATTAGCTCAGTTACCTACCAGTGCGAGCTCTAGTCAGGAACCACCTTCCACACAGGATAGATCAGGTGACAGAGATCCTAATGGAGCAGGAGGTTGAAGTACAAGTATTGCTGGAGATGGAGTAGGTGCCCCTATTGGGTCATGAGATAGATTGGGATCTTAGATATCTAGATATTGTATTGGTGTGTCATGTATTTTTTAATAGGACTTTGATATATGGACCATGTATTGATGTATCTTTGATATACTGATTTTCTATAGACATTTGATGATGGATATTTATGTATGATGATATTCCATTAATTCCCCTTTAATGATGTTGTTATGAGATTTCTTTTATGCATATATACATGATTCTATGATGCATTTACTTCTATTATGCTATGGATGTAATGTTTTAGAGTAGGACATAGATAGATGGATGCAAATGATGTTAATGCAACTTATTTCTATATATTTTTTGATGTTATCATAATGTATGGATTATGCAATGCAATGATATGGATTCAATACTTAGTGCAATGGTAAAAATGAATGAAACTATCTTTTTGGGTTTGATGTATGCAACTTAAGTTATGAAATGCAAATCCTAACTGGTGAAAGATGAATGACTAATGATTAATGTTTCTTTTCTTTTCTTTTTCTTTTGTCTTTGCTATGAATATATAATGATTAATGATTAATGCTATGAATGCAAAAGATAATCTCATATTGATGATTGGAACCCATTGAATTGATGTATAACCCATATTAATGATGAACCCCCTTTAACTTGGAAATTTGCTAAAAATAAAGGCCATTAAGCTAACATGCAAATGCAATTAATCTAACATGAAAATGCAATGCAGCTAATTGTCCTTGAGGTTTGCGAAAGAAATGAAAATAGAGATATATTTTCATCATTGAGTGTTGTGGAACTAGGAGTTGATACAATCCTTACTGGTGCCACTATGACCATAAGAATATAAATATGACTTTCATCTCATTTGGTAACTGTCTGCGAACCAAGTACAACCCTCACTAGTTGAATGACCAACTATGGGAGTATGAATACCAGTTTAATCAGATTCAATGTTGCAAGTGGATGTTGGTATTAAGATATTGAAGATCTAAATAACCAAGGTATCCTTTTGCATGAATAAACAAAGGTTAACCCTCCTTATATGAATGTCCTCGATGGTTCTTTGATGACCATGTCCTTAGACAAATTCACACAAGTTAAAGAATCTCCCTCAAGATAGTCACACAGAAGTGAAGAAAAACATCATGTCTCCATCATCACCAATCTAGTTGAAACATCATCGATTATCTAAAAAGAACATGACTCAAAAAAATCAATGAAAAATTCATCAAAAAATCCAAGTGTTTTGAAATGCATCAAGATTTTCAAAAAGAATTCCAAACATTCTAATAATTTAAGGGTTGTCAATTTTTATTCCTGATAAAATAAGTCAATGAAACTCAAGGATCATGTTGTAGGATCAAATTGTTTAGGGTTGAACAATGATATCCATCAAAGGATCCAAAATATCTTTCCTCTGAATCTGAAAATCTGCTTCTCATGTGTGACCAAAATGTAGCACTCTTGAATCCGTTTAGTACCAAAATTCATAATATTTTCCCCCAAGTGATAAATGTGATCAATGTGAAACTTAAGGCAAAATGAAACCTAGAATGCAACAATGTAGCTTTGAGCCTTTATTATGACTTATGGACAAATGAGATGATGAAATGAAATATGTACAATGTGACTAGGAAAGACCTAAGGGACAAAAGGCGCATGTTTCTAGGTATTCACCTCTTGGGATTATTGCTCTTTTTCTCTTTTTTGCTTTTTTTTGCTACCAAGGCGCCTATTGCTAGGTTTTCACCAAGGCACTTTTTCTCTTTTTCAAGTTTTTTTTATTTTTTTTATATTTTTGTTTATCATCAAGGCACCTATTTGCTAGGGTTTCACCAAGACAACATTTTTTGATTTTCCAAATGTTTTTGCTTTCTGAACTTTCTAATTTTATTGTATTTTGATCTTTTCTCCTTTTTTTGTATTTTCTTCTTTTCCAATGTTTTTGGCTTTTTGAACTTTCTAATGTTTTTGTATTTTGATCTTTTCTCCTTTTTTGTATTTTTTACTTTATCTCATGTACAAAGGTGATGCTAACTCATCTTATACTCTTTCCTCTAATACTCTTTCATTTAATTAGGTGTGAAACCTCTTAAGATGAATGTTATTGATAGGTTCTTGCAATTCATCACCATCACAATCGGCCAATTTGTAAGTCCCCATTCCAAAAGAAGAAACAATGACAAAAGGACCAAGCCAATTTGCTTCCCACTTTCCTTTCTTTTCTCTATCAAATTGATTTTTTGGATTTTCTCTCAAAACTAAAATCTCAATTAATGTATGGGTAAGACCATCCTCCTGATCCATATGTGCTAGGGTATTCACTCAAATTTATTGCACACATCTGTGGCCGTGTTGGCTTACGCCTCTTTTCAATATTCTATCTTATCACCTCTTTCTAGACAAGTTAATGCCTTTACTATCCTAGTTTGGTACCAATGTTTCTTAGGGTAATCCTATCAGGTAGTACTTTTTCTTTCATGCCAGTTACAACAAGATATCAAGTAAATCAAAGAAAATGACCTCAAGTGGTTTTTAACCAATTACCCTTAGTTCAAACTCACCAAAGACATAAGGAAAAAAGGACCCATATTTGATCAATCGCCTAGGAACAATTCAGAAATTTGGTTTGATTCCAAGAGTCATCTTAGTGAGTTGGGTATCCCCTTAGCATATTCTCACTCTTCTATGGATATGAGTTACACAAGGCCTCAGAGAGAGAGGGAAGACATGGATAAACATTATGATGATATGTTTGCAAAGAGTAGAGATGCTATTTCATTTAGTGGTTCCTCTCATAACAGTAGACCAGCCTCACCCCTTATTTCAACAAGATATTTAGATGCACACCAAAGGGCTGAGAGAGAGAGAGAGAGGTAAGAGACATGCTTATCAAGATAACCAATCACAAAATGAAAGTGAAGAGGTTGAACATTATGACACTCATGTCAATACAACTTATACCAACAACTTTTTTAGAAATTCAAGACCAAGTTCACCACTCAAGACCTCCTCAGGTTACATGAATGAAAGGATTAAGAGGATTGAGCATGAAAAGAAAGAATTCCAAGATGAAAAAGCTCATAAGGAAGATAAAATTAGATGCCTAGAGTTGGATAAATAGACTTTGATAGAAATGGAAAAGAAAGCCTTTCAAGAAGAGCAAGAGAGGCTCTTGGCTCGACAACTCAATGATCCATTCAATAATATGCATGTTAGTGGTGGAAATAGTTCTCCTCCATCCACTCCTCCTAGGACTCCATGAAGTAGGAGACATTCAAGATCACCATCATGATCTCCTATCCCTAGAGGAAGAAGGTTTTCTAGACATGATCATTATAGGAGACCAAAACCTCCTAAGAATTCAAGACAACCTTCACAATAGGCTCATTATGGTTCACAATATTGGGGTAGTATCTCAAGCTTTGATCACACCTCCCAAGACTTTATGAAAATGCAACAAGAGCCACTTTTTCAATAGTATGTAGAGAAATATTTGGAGCAAAACAAAGACAAATTCCTAGAGAGTTTAATCAACAAGGGTGCTAGAGTCCCTTACAACTTTGATGTGGATAAAAAGATTAAGAAGCAAGGTCCATCTCAAGAGGAAAAGATCAATGAAATAATAAGAACAATGGACAAGATGTTTTCACCTAAGAATTATTTCTCATTGGACTCGATTTGTCCTAATCCTTTTGATAATAGTGTTGACATGAAAGAATTTCTGAGAAAGGTTGAAATTCCTCAATATGACAAATATGATGGGAGTGGAGATCCACATGATCATGTGCACCAGTTTTATACCACAAGTTTTGAGTTCCATCAAGATGATTCATAACTTATGAGATTGTTCCCACAAAGTCTTAAGGGTCAAGCAATGAAATGGTTTACTAAAATAACTCCCCATATTAAGACTTTCAAAGAGCTTGTTCATAGATTTTTTCAACACTTTGCATACAATGTTTCAAGATCTATCACTTTGTTGGACTTATGTAGCTTAAAGCAGATTCAAGGAGAATCCTTTGTTACTTTCTTGCAAAGGTGGAGACGAAAATGTTGTTTCTATTCTAGAACTATTCCTAACAATGAAAAGATTGACATTCTTGTTAGTAATTTTGTCCTTGAAATGTGGTATGAAGTTAAGAAAATGGTTTTTGATTCATTTGACACCATGGTTGAGACCGCATGTAGAATTGAGGATGTTTTAAGAGAACAAGGAATTTTGACCAAACATGGAAACAACAACAATGGTCAAAACAATAACAACTCTAACAAGGATAAAGGGAAGAACCAATATTGGAATAGGAATAAACAAGTGGTTAATGATGGAGTTGTGGATTCCTCCCAACCCAAAGATCAACCTGTGCTCCACTTATCTAGTACTGTTCAAGCTACGAAGCTCAATACATCCAGTCAACAAGAAAGTAAGCCAAGCTACCAAGGTAAGCCTAAGAGAAAAAGATGTCAATTTGCAAAACTTGGTGAGTCATATGAGGAAATTTTAAAGAAACTTATGGATAAAAATCTAGCACATCCTCAAGATGCTACAAATTTTCGTATACCAGAAGTTAAACCACATTGGTGGAAGGAGAAATTCTTTTGCATATTTCATAATGGTATTGGACATGACGTTGAACGTTGCTTGAAACTTAGGCATATCATTCAAGATCTTATTGAGAGTGGAAAACTTACAATAGATGGATTGAACACCAAAACTGATCATAAAGTATTGAAGGAACCTTTGCCAAAATATGAAAAAGGGGGAAACCTCTAAAGTTAAGAATGGCAAAGCTGAGATCAACTATACTTACATAGATGCAGAGAATACTATCAACATACTTGAATTTGTGGAAGAAAATGTTAATATGATGAGTGGTAGAGATCCTTATGGTTATGATCTAGATGAAGAGACTTCCTATTTTTGATAAAGAACCCATTGTGGTGCTAAGGGGTCCCAACTCTAGAAGGTCGTCTCAAGCCCTTAATGCTATTACCCAAAGTCAAGGTCCTATTGTCATTAGAGGACCCAATTAAGGTCAATCTAGTAAACCTAAGCAATTGAAATCCAAGCATGTCACCTTGAAACCAGGTGTTAATCCTAAATTGAGTTAAAGTCTTGTGGATCAATTGTAGAGAACCCCATCTCAGATTTTGATCTTTGAGCTCTTAGAGTTATCTCCAAGACATAAACAAATCCTTGAGGATGCTTTGCACATGGAAAATGTCCCCAACAACTTAGATGTCGATCAATTACAAAATATGGTTAATCACATTGCTACCCCTCATTTCCTTTCCTTTTTAGAAGATGATGATAAATATTTGAGTCATCCACACAATCTTCCCCTTCATATTGAGGTCATGATCCATAGAACCGGTGTTGGGTGCGTGTTGATAGATGAGGGTGCTGGGCTTAATATTTGTTCCTTTAGTATTTTGAAAGAATTGGGTTATTTTGAGAAAGTCATAGATACCAAAAAAAGGATCACCATAAAATCCTATGATGAGGCAAAAATAATTTTCAAGGGGTTGGCTATCCTTCGTGTTAGGATTGGCCCTATAAAAAAAGACATTTTATTCCAAATAGTTGATGTTGGGCCCCTTGCGTATAATATCATACTTGGTAGGCCATGGATTCATAATATGCAAGTGGTGCCATCTACCTACCATCAATGTGTTTAGTTCCCCTACAATGGAATAGATATTTGTATACCTGGGGATAACACTTTATCTGTCAATTCAATTTCAGCAGGGGCTCATGTTCCCCTCAATAGAGAAGTAGAAGATTTTGACGCTACCTTAGCTGAATGCAAAGACAAGCTTAAGTCAATAGACCTTGGCATGGGGGGTATCAACTCAAATCCCTCACAACATTTCTAGTTTCACCTTGGTCTTATGGAAAGCCTTCATCAGAAAATAAACCTTCCTCTTCAGCTATGACTTTATTTGGAAAATTTGTAGAATCATCAGTGCCTATCAAAGATGAGAAAGAGGAGACATTTTTTAGAGACTGGATCTATAGAGAAGAAAAATATATGCATAATGAGAACTTCTCTCCCTCTCCTAAGGCTTATGGAAGAGGGTATACATTTGTCAAAAAGATGTGCTACCCTAGATATGGCCCTCTTAATCACAATTTGAATGCTAGATCTGAACCTCTTGATCATGCTAAATTTGGATGCAAGTCTAAGAAGCCAGTTGGCCTAGGATTTGAAAATTACAAGCACACTAATCCTCTCTTTGAAAATTTGGATGTCCCAAACCTTCATGGTGTAAGAATCCTAGTCATAGTTCAAATACAAGTTCAAATGAGTATGAATGGGACTCTTTTTCAGAGTCTTCTACAGTTGATAGAGATATTGATGTTGTTCACACTTATAGTTATGAGATAGCCAATAGTCATGTGTAGGATTAGAGGATTCCAACCCACATGTTTCCTTAGTGGGAAATTCTTCACTTGTTAGGATGAATCCTAATTTGGGTAGCTTAGAGGGATACTTGACGGACTTTGATTCTTCAGTCACTAGCGATAATATCATTCACATTTATAACCTTGAACTAGTCATTGACTTGCCTCTTATTCATCCTAACCTCATTGATTGGTCCCAACACTATTAAGAACCTGAGCTCGTAACATATCAAAATGATTATGAGATAGCCTGTTACATAAATGCCATTGAACCCGTAGTCTCTTCCACTAGTGAACCGGTTACCAGCATGACAGAGAAAGACATCAAGTACCTTAGTCACAAAATAAAAAGAAAAGAAAATAAAAGGAATAAGAGTTTTGATGGCAAAAACCACTCTATGGCGGTGTCAAAACCAAAACAAGTAAAAATAAATGATGTATCCAAAGGTGAAAACCTCTTTGAGGCACCTAAGGATGAGGTACTTGATCGTCTCCCCAACTATTTTCAAGATAGATCTTCAGTGCTTATTGAACCAACACAAGAAGTCAATTTGGATACAGATGAGGCTCCACAAATGGTACACTTAGCTGAGTCCTTGTCACCAATAGAAAAAGAAGCTTACACTAAGTTCTTACAAAAAAAGAAGATCAATTTTGTATGTTGTTATTTAGATATGCTAGGGTTGGACATTAATCTTTTCATGCATCACTTATCTATAGCTACAAATGTCAAACCAGTTAAACAAAAATTGAGAAAGATGCATCCTCACATAGCTCTCCTAGTCAAAGTAGAATTAGAGAAAATCCGTGGTGCAAAATTCATAAGAGCTATTGCCTATGCTGAATGGATATCAAACATTGTACCAATTTCCAAACATGACAAATCCATTTGAGTTTGCAAAGATTTTATAGATGTCAATAGAGCATGCCCAAAGGATGACTTTCCACTTCCCAGTATAGACATGATAGTGTATATGATTGCGGGTTATGAGATTTATTCCTTGATGGATGGTTTTTCCAAGTACAATCAGATTAAGATAGCTCCTAAAGATCAAGAAAATACTGCATTCACTTGTGCATGGGGTACCTATTGTTGGAATGTTATGCCTTTTGGATTAAAGAATGCTGGAGCCACCTATCAACGACCTATGACAACCATTTTTCATGACATGATGCATAAAAATAAGGAATATTATGTGGATGACACCTTGGCCAAGTCTAAACAAATAGATACACACTTAGATGATTTAGAAGTCATTCTAGATCGTATGGAACAATTTCAACTAAGGTTAAAACCTAAAAAGTGTGCATTTGGAGTCACCTCTAGAAAACTACTAGGATTCATCATTTTAACAAAACGAATAGAGGTGGACCTTGAAAAAGTCCAAGCAATCATAGATATGCCACCTCCTAGAAACATTAGTCAAATGAGGAGTTTTCAAGGACGTCTTCAATCTATAAGGAGATTTATTTCATAATTGGCGGATAGAGCTCAACCCTTCAACAAGAACTTACATAAAGGAGTCAAATGTGTTTGGAATGAGGATTTTCAAAAGAGCATAGATCAAATCATGAAGTACTTTACAAATCCTCCTTTTTTAATGCCTCCTATCCCAGGGAAACCACTTATTCTATACATTTTAGTGACAGAATCTTCCTTGGGGGCATTACTAGCTCAACTTGATGAAGATGGGAAAGAAAGAGCAATATACTACATTAGTCGTACTCTTGTTTCATATGAGGTTAACTACACTAGCATTGAGAAATCTTGCCTTGTTGTTGTGTTTTCTTCCCAAAAGTTGTGACATTACATGATTGCACACACTATACACCTCATAGAAAAAATAGATCCACTCAAATATTTGCTAAGGCTGCCCTCATAGGTAGACTTGCCAAATGGATGATGATACTTTTAGAGTTTGACATAGAGTACATATAGCATAAGGAAATCAAAGGACAAGCCATAGTAGATCAATTGTCTGATTTCCCATTACAAGATGATGCACTTATTCAAGTTGACTTCCCAGGTGAGAACCTCATGTATATGACTGAAAGAACATGGAAGATGTTCTTTGATGGATCTTTTATGAAAAATGGTTCAGGAGCTGGTGTGTTGTTTGTTTCTCCTCATGGGTACACAATCACTAAGTCTTATAAATTATTTCTCCCATGTACAAATAACATTGTTGAGTATGAAGCTTTAACAAATGGACTTAAGATAGCCATAGAATGGAGAATCACAAAGTTACACATCTATGGGGATTCACAGTTGATAATCAACCAAGTTAATAATGAATATCAAATAAAACATGAGAAAATGGTACCTTACAAGAAAATGGTCAATTATTTGAAGAGATACTTCACATTTGCCACATTTAAACAAATCCCTAGAGCAAAAAACAAAGCAGTTGATGCTATGGCTACACTTGCTTCACTCCTTCAGCTAGATCAACATGAAACAAGATTTGAATTCCTGGTGGAAGAGCTACATCACCCTATCTTTGACTCCCAAGAAAGCCATGTCATTTGTACCCTTGTTGGTCATAAGTCATCCTGCTATGGTGCCATTTAATCATACCTTCGTGATGGTATTATTCCTAAAACCTTTAACCGATCTGAATGTAGAAATCTTACCCGAAACGCCTCTCACCATTCCCTTATCACTGGTGATTTGTATAGGAGGGGTATAGATGGAACACTTCTTAGCTGCTTAGAAAAGGAAGAATCTAACCAAGTGTTATTTGACATCCACGAGGGCATCTATGGGGTACATTCCAATGGTCTTACCATGGCCCAAAGGTTGCTTAGGGTGGGGTACTACTGGCCTACAATGCATATTGATGCAATAGCTTTTGCAAAGTCATGTGAAAAGTGTCAAAAACATGGTAACCTGATACATGCTCCAAGAAGGGAGCTCATTCCTTCTATATCTCATTGGCCATTTTAGCACTGGGCCTTAGACCTTGTTGGGAAGATTCATCCCAACTCATTAGGTGGACACAAGTTTATTATCACTACTACTGATTACTTAACTAAATGGGTAGAAGTTGTCCCACTTTCTGTTGCCTCGGGCAAGACAGTCTCTCTATTCATTCTGAACCATATCATCTGTCGATATGGAGTGCCTTCTGAGATTATTACTGACAATGGAGACCAGTTTAAAAATAAGGACCTTAAACAACTTTGCAATAAATTCAAGATTAAAGAACATTGGTCCTCCATTTACTTCCCACAAGAAAATGGTCATGCAAAGGCATCAAACAAAACCATTCTTAAAATCTTGCATAGAACAATCTGTAAGAATGGTAGAGATTGGCATTTACAGATAAATCTGACTTTGTGGGCCTATAGAATGAGTGTTAGTACTCCTATTGGGCTACTCCTTTTTCCCTTGCATATGGTGCTGAAGCAGTGTTACCTTTGGAGGTTGAAATTCCTTCACTTAGAGTTTCTCTCCATGGTCTAGTTATAGATGAAGACTACCGTGCCATGAGAATTCAAGAGTTAGAACTTCTAGATTTGAAACATTAAGCATCATTTGACCATATAGGGGTTTATCAAAAGCACATGTCCAAATATTTCAACAAAAAGGTTTGCCCTAGATAATTCAAGGTAGGAGATCTTGTCCTATGTGAAAATCCTAAGAATCAACAACATAGAGATCAAACGGGCAAATTTGAACCTAATTGGCTTGGACCTTACATAATTATAGTAGCTTTTGGGATAGGTGCTTCTTTATTGTCTACAAAAGAGGGAGAGAAACTCCCTAACCCTATTAATGTCTTGCACCTGAAGAAGTTCTATCCATGATGCCCATTTTGTTTGGAGGCATCCTTTGTACATAATTATTGATCCTAAAAAAATCCAAAAAGATGATATATTGTCAAAAATTCTAAAAATTAGAAAATGCCCTGAAAAAATTATCATCTTAGTGAAAAACTAGCAATAGGCACTTTTTATGTATCTTCAAAAAAATTATATATTCCAAAAATACAAAAAAATAAAAAAATTCAAAAAATTCAAAAAAACAGAAAAAGTGCCTTGGTGAAAACTTGGAAACAGGCACCTTGGTAGCAAAAATTCAAAAAAATTATAAAAAGTCCTGAAAAAAAGAAGAAAAAAAAGGAAAAAGTGAAAGAGAAAAAATTGTAATAAAATCCAAGTGGTGAAAACTTGGAAACTGGTGCTACTTGAGGCCTTTGCACCCCTATTTCTTAGCACCTATCCTCGACACTTAGCCTCTCTCCATCATGCCTTGTCCTTGTTGCTTTGGTCTAGAATTGGTCTTTTTCTTTGTTTAGGGGGCATACCTATGTTAGCTTTGGTCTCTTGGATGCATTAGTCTTTAGGAAATCTCACACACTACAACATTTGGGGTCAAATTTTGACGCCAATTTGCGACGGCGTTACCATTTGTGTGTGATTTTTGTATTTTTTTCAAGTGTCCCCAACGTTTTCACAATAGCGATGATACCATCGTAATTGCAACACCCTCTTGATTATAAACAAAAAAGAAAAAGAAAAAGAAAGGCTCATTTGTGATCGAGTTGTGCATGCGAGCAGAAGGAAACTATACCATTTTGCGCGTGAAGAGGGCTCTTGTTGTATTGAATCTAGCTAGCAGTCACAACTGAAGGATCCAACAGCTCATTCATCACACCTCTAGGCCAGTTTGCAATTCATTCAGTTAGTTTCCTTCATGTTTAGGGTATAGCCACCATGTACTCATCAACAAGCTCCCACCGGTACTCACCATTTGAGGTATGTCTTGTATTTTAGCCTTTAGTTAAGAGCATATTATCGATATTAGTCAATATGATGAATATATGCCATAATGAGAACATACACCATAATCTGCAGAAACCATAGCATAAATAAAGTGATGCTTTGTCACGAGCAGTATGCCACTGTTGTCTCACTGAAGCTTTGACCGTATCTATTGAAGGCCAGATGCCAATGAATTTTGCAATGGTTGGTGTCTTTTTAAATGCCTCATTGAGGGATTGAACAAACTATCTCAAACCTAGACATTCATGATCTTATTATCAATTTCAATATATGTCTTCTATTTTAGCCTTTGGTTAAGAGAATATTACATGACTAGAGGCATATACCCTAAGATGGTCTAATTGATATTAGTCAATATGAGAACATACGTCATAATGAGAACATATGCCGTAATCTGCAGAAACCCTACCATAAAGAAAGTGATGCTTTGTCGCAAGTAGTATGCCACTGTTGTCTCACTAAAGCTTTGACCCTATCTATTGAAGGTCAGATGCCAATGAATTTTGTAATGGTTGGTGTCTTTTTAAATGCCTCATTGAGGAATTGAACAAACTGTCTGGAACCTGGACATTTAGGATCTTATTATCAATTTCAATATATACATTGAATTATATGGTTTTTCACTATAGATGCTTGAGGGTGTTAGTGTTTTTTGCTTTAATTTATCACTGGACTTCTGTCACATTAAATAATCAGATGTCTTCTCTAGGAGATGAGGTTGAGTCTTTTCTAATGTTTGGGCTTGCATGTCCTATTTTCATTTTTTACTACAAACTTTCTCTACTTTAACAGCTTGAAGATGGTAAAATTTAGTTTATTCCTTGTTGTTTCAAATTCTATACTATTGACTTACTAATGGCATGGATGAATATGGTTTGTTTCCCTACAGTGGAGGAGCTTGTGCTCAATAAGAGATACAAACACATTGTCGTTCCTATATCCTAGGCTACATTGCTGATTCCACAATCCTGATAGGTTAGAAAGTCCTTATTTTAGGTTATTTTTGTGGTTGGAGAATCTCTCCTTACTAGTGTTTTTTTTCTATCTAGGTTTGGTCATTTTTTGATTGTTTGTGTTTATCATGTGTGATTACTTCTTGGATGGTTGCCTTGAGATTCTACCCTTTGACCTTGATGAGGGATGTGTAATCTAGAAGAGATCCTTTGAGTAGTCAGTGGTGTGGGATCCCCTACTAGTTGATGGGGTTTGTTCTTTTGTAGCCTTTGTTCCCTAGTTGTTGAGGTTTCCTATTTGTGAGAGT
>MU224486.1:38869-50551 GCA_018584345.1 Thuja plicata
TGATCTCCTTACACACTATTCAAGATGCCGACACATCAACATTATTTGCAAGAAATACATTTTACAAAACAAATAATAAGAATAGGAATTATCCAAGGTTGAGACACCTTATTCCTAACAATTTTATGATCTAGAACCTTAGAACGGCTTGTTATGATATTGTAGCTCATTATAAAAAAACTATTGACCGATTCACTGATCTGGAACCTCAAAACAACTCTTTATAAGATTGTACCTCATTATTAGCAAATAGTTGACTGATTCAATGATGTGGAACCTTTGAATGACTTGTTATGATATTGTAGCTCATTATCAGCAAACAGTTGACCGATTTAGTGATCTAGAATCTCACAATGGCTTGTTATGAGATTGTAGCTCATTATAACTAAATGGTTGACTGATTCAGTGATTTGGAATCTAAGAATGGCTTATTATGAGATTTTATCTTATTATTAGCAAACAGTTGACCGATTTGGCGATGTGGAATCTTAGAATGACTTGTTATGAGATTGTAGCTCATTATCAACAAATGGTTGACTGATTTGGTGATCTAGAACCTCAAAATGGCTTGTTATGAGATTGTAGCTCATTATCAGCAACTGGTTGACCAATTCAGCAATTTGGAACCTTAGAATGTCTTAAAATGAGATTTTAGCTCATTATCAGTAAACGATTGACCGATTCAGCAAGCTAGAATCTCAGAATGGCTTGTTATGATATTATAGCATTATCAGCAAATGGTTGACTGAATCAGCGATATGGAACCTTAGAATTGCTTATTACAATTGTAGCTCATTATCAGTAAATAGTTGACTGATTCACTGATCTAGAACATCAGAACAACTTGTTATAAAATTATAGCTAATTATAAGTAAACGGTTGACCGATTCAGTGATGTGGAATCTCATAATGACTTATTAAGAGATTGTAGCTCATTATCAGCAAATGGTTAACCAATTTGGTGATATGGTTCCTCAGAATGACTTTTTATGATATTGTAGCTCATTATTAGCCAACAATTGATTGACTCAGTGATCTAGAACCTCAGAATGACTTGTTATGAGATTACAACTCATTATCAGCAAATGGTTGACTGATTCAGTGATCTGGATGCTCACAATGGCTTGATATGAGATTATAGCTCATTATCAGCAAATGGTTGACTGAATTAGTGATCTGGAAGGTCACAATGACTTGTTATGAGATTATAGCTCATTATCAACAAATGGTTGACTGATTCGGTGATCAAGAATATCATAATGGCTTTTTATGAGATTATATCTCATTATCAACAAACAGTTGACCAACTCGATGATCTAAAACCTTAGAATGACTTGATATGAGATTGTAGCTCATTATTAGCAAGCGGTTGACCAATTCAACAATCTCGAAGCTCACAATGGCTTGTTATGAGAATGTAGCTCATTATCAACAAATGGTTGACCGATTCGGTGATATAGAATCTTAGAATAGCTTAATATTAGATTGCAGCTCATTATCAACAAATGGTTAACTGATTAAGTGATCTAGAAGCTCACAACAGCTTGTTATGAGATTCTAGCTCATTATCAGGAAATGGTTGACCAATTCAGTGATCTAGAACCTTAGAATGACTTGTTATGACATTGGAGGTAATTAACAGCAAACAGTTGATCAATTCAGTAGTCTGGATGCTCACAATGACTTGTTATGATATTCTAGTTCATTATCATCAAACAGTTGACCGATTCGATGATCTAGAACCTCACAATGGCTTGTTATAAGATTGTAGCTCATTATCACTAAATGGTTGACATATTCGGTGATCTGGAACCTTAAAACAACTTGTTATGAGATTGTAGCACATTATCAGCAAATAGTTGACTGATTCAGCGATCTAGAATCTCAAAATGACTTTTAATGAGATTGTAGCTCATTATCATAAAATGGTTTCAGACCAATTCAGCAATCTAGAACCTCAGAATAACTTGTTATGAGATTGTAGCTCATTATCAGGAAATGGTTGACTGATTCAGCAATCTAGACACTCAATACAACTTGTTAGGAGATTATAGCTCATCATCAGCAAACGGTTGACCGATTTGACAATGTGGAATCTCAGAATAGCTTGTTATGAAATTATAGCTCATTATCAGCAAATGATTGACCAATTCGGCTATCTGGAAGCTCACAATAGCTTGTTATGAGATTATAGCTCATTATCAGCAAATGATTGACCGATTCAATGATATGGAATCTCAGAATGACTTGTTATGAGATTGTAGCTCATTATCAACAAATGGTTGACCGATTTGGTTATCTAGAACCTTAAAACAACTTGTTATGAGATTGTATCTCATTATCAGCAAGCAGTTGATTGATTCAGTGATTTGGATTTGTTATGAGATTGTAGCTCATTATCAGCAAATAGTAACCGATTCAGCGATCTAGGACCTCGAAATGGCTTGTTTTGAGATTGTAGCTCATTATCAAGAAACACTTGACCAATTCAATGATATGGTACCTTAGAATGGCCTGAATGAGATTGTAGCTCATTATAAGAAAATGGTTGATTGATTCGATGATCTGGAACCTCAGAATGACTTATTATGAGATTGTAGCTCATTATCAACAAATGGTTGATTGATTCCTCGATGTGGAACCTTAGCATAGTTTGTTATGAGATTGTATCTCATTATCAGCAAATAGTTGACCGATTTGGTGATCTAGAACCTCAGAAACAACCTCAGAATGAGTTCTATGAGATTACAACTCATTATCAACAAACAATTGACCAATTTGACTATCTAGAATCTCAAAATGGATTGTTATGACATTGTAGCTCATTATCAGCAAATAGTTGACCGACTCGATGATCTGGAACCTCATAACAACTTGTTGTGAGATTGCAGCTCATTACCAACAAGCGATTGACCGATTGGGAGATCTACAAGCTCACAATGGCTTTAGATGAGATTCTAGCTCATTATCAGCAAATGAATGACCGACTCGATGATCTGGAACCTCAGAATGGCTTATTATGAGATTGTATCTCATTATTAGCAAATGGTTAACTGATTCAGTGATCAAGAACCTTAGAATGACTTGTTATGAAATTGTAGCTCATTATTAGCAAATGGTTGACTAAGTCATCGATCTGGAACCTCAAAATGGCTTGTTATAAGATTGTAGCTCATTATCAGCAAATAGTTGACTGATCCAGTGATGTGGAACCTCAAAATAACTTGTTATGAGATTGTAGTTCATTATTAGCAAACTGTTGATCAATTTGGCAAATTGGAATCTCAGAATGGCTTGTTATGAGATTGTAGCTCGTTATAAGCAACCAGTTGACCGACTCAGTGATCTAGAAACTCAAAATGGCTTATTATGAGATTATAGCTCATTATCTGCAAATGGTTGATTTATTTGGGGATTTAGAACCTAAGAACAGCTTGTTATGAGATTATAGTTCATTATTAGCAAAGGGTTGACCGATTCGGCCATCTGGAAGCTCATAATAGATTGTTTTGAGATTATAGCTCATTATCAACAAATGATTGACCCATTCAGTGACCTGGAATCTCAGAACAACTTGTTATGAGATTGTAGCTCATTATCAGTAAATAGTTGACTGATTCGGTGATCTCAAACCCCAGAATAGCTTGTTATGCGATTGTAACTCATTATCAACAAGCGGTTGACAGATTTGGCAATTTGGAACCTTAGAATGACTTGTTATGAGATTGTAGCTCATTATCAGCAAACGGTTGACCGATTCAGTGATCTAGAACCTCATAACAGCTTGTTATGAGATTGTATCTCATTATCAGCATATGGTTGACCGATTCAGTGATATCCAAATTTGAGCTCATTTGAAATATTAATTTAAACATTCAATTTTGCTCCCAGACGTAAAATGTGTCACAAAAAAGTTTCAATTTTGCACAATCAGAGGTAAACCCACCTAATATTTTGATTTCAAATACTTCCATTTTAAATTTCATGAACATCGGAGCTTTTTTGAAATATTAATTTAAACCTTCAATTTTGCTCAATCAGAGGAAAACCCACCTAATATTTTGATGTCAAATGCTTCTATTTTGAATTGGAAGCATCTGGCATCAAAATATTAATTTAAAGTTTCAAATATTAATTTAAAGTTTCAATTTTACACAATTAGAGGAAAAACCACCTAATATTTTAATTTTAAATGCTTCCATTTTAAATTTCACAAAAATTGGATCTCGTTTGAAATATTAATTTAAAGTTTCAATTTATCTCAATCAGAGCAAAACCCACCTAATATTTTGATGTCAAATGCTTCTATTTTAAATTTCATGGATATCTGAGCTCATTTGAAATATTAATTTCAAGTTTCAATTTTACATAATCAATGGAAAACCCACCTAATATTTTGATGTCAAATGCTTCAAATTTAAATTTCACCAAGATTGGAGCTCGTTTGAAATATTAATTTAAAGTTTCAATTTTCTCAATTAGAGGAAAACCCACCTAATATTTTGATGTCAAATGCTTCCATTTTAAATTTCACAAAGATCAGAGCTCATTTGAAATATTAATTTAAACATTCAATTTTGCTCATGGACGTAAAATGTGTCACAAAAAATTTTCAATTTTGCACAATCAGAGTTAAACCCACTTAATAGTTTGATCTCAAATGCTTCCATTTTAAATTTCATGAACCTCAGAGCTCATTTGAAATATTATTTTAAACTTTAGATTTTGCTCAATCAAAGGAAAATCCACCTAATATTTTGATCTCAAATGCTTCTATCTTAAATTAGAAGCATCTGACATCAAAATATTAATTTAAAATTTCAAATATTAATTTAAAGTTTCAATTTTACACAATTAGAGGAAAACCCACCTAATATTTTAATGTCAAATGCTTCCATTTTAAATTTCATGAAGATCAGATCTCGTTTGAAATATTATTTTAAAGTTATAATTTATCTTAATCAGAGGAAAACCCAACTAATATTTTGATGTCAAATGCTTCTATTTTTAATTTCACGGAGATCTGAGCTCGTTTGCAATATTAATTTCAAGTTTCAATTTTACACAATCAGTGGAAAACCCACCTAATATTTTGATGTCAAATGCTTCCAATTTAAATTTCACGAAGATCAGAGCTCGTTTGAAATATTATTTTAAAGTTTCAATTATCTCAATCAGAGGAAAACCCACCTAATATTTTGATGTCAAATGCTTCCATTTTAAATTTCACGAAGATCAGAGCTCATTTGAAATATTAATTTAAACATTCAATTTTGCACCCGGACATAAAATGTGTCACAAAAAAGTTTCAATTTTGCACAATCCGAGATAAACCCACCTAATATTTTGATGTCAAATTCTTCCATTTTAAATTTCATGAACATCAGACCTCTTTTGAAATATTAATTTAAACTTTTAGTTTTGCTCAATCTAAGGAAAACCCACCTAATATTTTGATGTCCACTGCTTCTAATTTAAATTGGAAGCATCTAACATCAAAATATTAATTTAAAGTTTTAGTTTTACACAATCAGAGGAAAACCCACCTAATATTTTAATGTCAAATGCTTCCATTTTAAATTTCCCGAAGATCAAATCTTGTTTGAAATATTAATTTAAACTTTCAATTTTTCTCAATCAGAGGAAACCCCACCTAATATTTTGATTTCAAATGCTTCTATTTAAAATTTCACAGAGATCAGACCTCATTTGAAATATTAATTTTAAGTTTCAATTTTACACAATCAATGGAAAACCCACCTGATATTTTGATGTCAAATGCTTCCATTTTAAATTTCACAAAGATTGGATCTCGTTTGAAATATTAATTTAAAGTTTCAATTTTGGTCAATAAGAGGAAAACCCACCTAATATTTTGATGTCAAATGTTTCTATTTTAAATAACACATAGATCCGAGCTTGTTTGAAATATTAATTTCAAGTTTCAATTTTACACAATCAGTGGAAAACCCACCTAATACTTTGATGTCAAATGCTTCCAATTTAAATTTCATGAAGATCAGAGCTCGTTTGAAATATTAATTTAAAGTTTCAATTCTCTCAATCAGAGGAAAACCCACCTAATATTTTGATGTCAAATGCTTCCATTTTAAATTTCATGAAGATCGGAGCTTATTTGAAATATTAATTTAAACATTCAATTTTGCTCCCGGACGTAAAATGTGTCACAAAAATGTTTCAATTTTGTATAATCAGAGGTAAACCCACCTAATATTTTGATGTCAAATGCTTCCATTTTAAATTTCATGAACATTGGAGCTCGTTTGAAATATTAATTTAAACATTCAATTTTGCTCAATCAGAGGAAAACCCACCAAATATTTTGATGTCAAATGCTTCTATTTTAAATTGGAAGCACCTGACATCAAAATATTAATTTAAAGTTTCAAATATTCATTTAAAGTTTTAGTTTTAGACAATCAGAGAAAACCCCACCTAACATTTTGATGTCAAATGCTTCTATTTTAAATATCACAGAGATCAGACCTTGTTTGAAATATTATTTTCAAGTTTTAATTTTACACAATCAGTGGAAAACCCACCTAATACTTTGATGTCAAATGCTTCCAATTTAAATTTCATGAAGATCAGAGCTCGTTTGAAATATTAATTTGAAGTTTCAATTCTCTCAATCAGAGGAAAACCCACCTAATATTTTGATGTCAAATACTTCCATTTTAAATTTCACGAATATCAGAGCTCATTTTAGATATTAATTTAAACATCCAATTTTTCTCCCAGACGTAAAATGTGTCACAAAAAAATTTCAATTTTGCACAATCAGAGGTAAACTCACCTAATATTTTGATGTCAAATGATTCCATTTTAAATTTCATGAACATCAGAGCTCGTTTGAAATATTAATTTAAAATTTCAATTTTTCTCAATCAGAGGAAAACCCACCTAATATTTTAATGTCAAATGATTCTATTTTAAATCGGAAGCATTTGACATCAAAATATTAATTTAAAGTTTCAAATATTAAATTAAAGTTTCAGTTTTACACAATCAGAGGAAAATTGACCTAATATTTTAATGTCAAAGGCTTCCATTTTAAATTTCACGAAGATCGGATCTCGTTTGAAATATTAATTTAAAGTATCAATTTCCATCTATCAGAGGAAAACCCACCTAATATTTTGATGTCAAATGCTTCTATTTTAAATTTCAACGAGATTTGAGTTTGTTTGAAATATTAATTTCAAGTTTCAATTTTACATAATCAGTGGAAAACCCACCTAATATTTTGATGTCAAATGCTTCCAATTTAAATTTCAAGAAGATCAGAGCTCGTTTGAAATATTAGTTTAAAGTTTCAATTCTCTCAAGCAAAGGAAAACCCACCTAATATTTTGATGTCAAATGCTTCCATTTTAAATTTCACGAACATCAGAGCTCAATTGAAATATTAATTTAAACATTCATTTTTGCTCTTAGACGTAAAACGTGTCACAAAAAATTTTCAATTTTGCACAATCAGAGGTAAACCCACCTAATATTTTGATTTCAAATGTTTCCATTTTAAATTTCATGAACATCAGAGCTCGTTTGAAATATTAATTTAAACTTTCAATTTTGCTCAATCAGAGGAAAACCCACCTAATATTTTGATGTCAAATGCTTCTATTTTAAATTGGAAGCATCCAACATCAAAATATTAATTTAAAGTTTCAAATATTAACTTAAAGTTTCAGTTTTACACAATCAGAGGAAAACCCACCTAATATTTTAATGTCAAATGTTTCCATTTTAAATTTCACGAAGATCGGATCTCGTTTGAAATATTAATTTAAAGTTTCAATTTTGCTCAATGAGAGGAAAACCCACCTAATATTTTGATGTCAAATGCTTCTATTTTAAATTTCACAGAGATCCGAGCTCGCTTAAAATATTAATTTCAAGTTTCAATTTTACACAATCAGTGGAAAACCCACCTAATATTTTGATGTCAAATGCTTCAAATTTAAATTTCACAAAGATCGGAGCTCGTTTGAAATATTAATTTAAAATTTCAATTTTCTCAATCAGACAAAAACCCACCTAATATTTTGATGTCAAATGCTTCCATTTTAAATTTCACGAAGATCAGAGCTCATTTGAATTATTAATTTGAACATTCAATTTTGCTCCCAGACATAAAACATATCACAAAAAAAGGTTCAGTTTTGCACATTCAAAGGTATACCCACTTAATATTTCGATCTCAAATGCTTCCATTTTAAATTTCATGAAAATCAAAGCTCATTTGAAATATTAATTTAAAATTTCAATTTTGCTCAATTAGAGGAAAATCCACATAATATTTTGATGTCAAATGCTTCTATTTTAAATTGGAAGCATCTGACATCAAACTATTTATTTAAAGTTTCAAATATTAATTTAAAGTTTCAGTTTTACATAATCAGAGGAAAACCTGCCTAATATTTTAATATCAAATGCTTCCATTTTAAATTTCACGAAGATCGGATGTCGTTTGAAATATTAATTTAAAGTTTTAATTTTGCTCAATCAGAGGAAAACCCACCTAATATTTTGATGTCAAATGCTTCTCTTTTTATTTTGATGTCAAATGATTCTCTTTTAAATTTGATGGAGATCCGAGCTCGTTTGAAACATTAATTTCAAGTTTCAATTTTACACAATCAGTGGAAAACCCACCTAATATTTTGATGTCAAATGCTTCCATTTTAAATTTCATGAACATCAAAGCTTGTTTGAAATATTAATTTGAACTTTCAATTTTGCTCAATCAGAGGAAAACCCAGCTAAGATATTGATGTCAAATGCTTCTATTTTAAATTGGAAGCGTTTGACATCAAAATATTAATTTAAAGTTTTAGTTTTACATAATCAGAGGAAAACTAACCTAATATTTTGATGTCAAATGCTCCCATTTTAAATTTCACGAGGATCAGATCTCGTTTGAAATATCAATTTAAAGTTTCAATTTTGCTCAATGGAGGAAAACCGACCTAATATTGATGTCAAATGATTCTATTTTAAATTTCACGAAGATCCGAGCTCATTTGAAATATTAATTTCAAGTTTCAATTTTACACAATCAGTGAAAAACCTACCTAATATTTTGATGTCAAATGCTTGCAATTCAAATTTCACGAAGATCGGAGCTGGTCTGAAATATTGATTTAAATTTTCAATTTTCTAAATCAGAGGAGAACCCACCTAATATTTTGATGTCAAATGCTTCCATTTTAAATTTCATGAAGATCAGAGCTCATTTGAAATATTAATTTGAAGTTTCAATTTTGCTCCCAAACGTAAAACGTGTCACAAAAAGGTTTTAATTCTGCATAATTAGAGGTAATACCCACATAATATTTTGATGTGAAATGCTTCCATTGTAACTTTCATGAACATCAGAGCTCATTCAAAATATTAATTTAAACTTTGAGTTTTTCTCAATCAGAGGAAAGCCCACCTAATATTTTGATGTCAAATGCTTCTATTTTCAATTGGAAGCATTTCACATCAAAATATTAATTTAAATTTTCAAATATTAATTTAAAGTTTCAATTTTACACATTCAGAGGAAAACCCACCTAATATTTTAATGTCAAATGCTTCCATTTTAAATTTCACAAAGATCGGATCACATTTGAAATATTAATTTAAAGTTTCAATTTTTCTCAATCAGAGGAATACCCACCTAATATTTTGATGTCAAATGCTTCTATTTTAAATTTTATGGAGATTGGAATTCGTTTGAATTATTGACTTCAAGTTTCATTTTTACACAATCAGTTGAAAACCCACCCAATATTATGATGTGAAATATTTCCAATTTAAATTTTATGAAGATCGGAGCTCGTTTGAAATATTAATTTAAGTTTATATTTTCTCAATCAGAGGAAAACCCACCTAATATTTTGATGTCAAATGCTTCCATTTTAAATTTCACAAAGATTTGAGCTCGTTGGAAATATTAATTTAAAGTTTCATTTTTGCTCCCGGACGTAAAACGTGTCACAAAAAAGTTTTAATTTTGCACAATCAGAGGTAAACCCACCTAATATTTTTATGTCAAATGCTTCCATTTTAAATTTCATGAACGTCGGAGCACGTTTTAAATATTAATTTAAACTTTTGATTTCGCTCAATTAGAGGAAAACCCACCTAATATTTTGATGTCAAATGCTTCCAATTTAAATTTCACAAAGATCGGAGCTCGTTTGAAATATTAATTTAAAGTTTTAATTTTGCTCAATCAGAGGAAAACCCACCTAATATTTTGATGTCAAATGCTTCCATTTTAAATTACACGAAGATCAGAGCTCATTTGAAATATTAATTTAAACATTCAATTTTTCTCCTGGACGTAAAACGTGTCACAAAAAAGTTTCAATTTTGCACAATTAGGGGTAAAACCACCTAATATTTTGATGTCAAATGCTTCCATTTTAAATTTTACTAACATCAGAGCTTGTTTGAAATATTAATTTAAACTTTCAATTTTGCTCAATCAGAGGAAAACCCACCTAATATTTGGATGTCAAATGCTTCTATTTTAAATTGGAAGCATTTGACATCAAAATATTAATTTAAAGTTTCAAATATTAATTTAAAGTTTCACTTTTACAAAATCAAAGGAAAACCCACCTAATATTTTAATATCAAATGCTTCCATTTTAAATTTTAGGAAGATCAGATTTCGTTTCGAATATTAATTTAAAGTTTCAATTTCGCTCTATTAGAGGAAAACCCACCTAATATTTTGATGTCAAATGCTTCTATTTTAAATTGGAAGCATTTGACATAAAAATATTAATTTAAAGTTTCAAATACTAATATAAAGTTTCAGTTTTACACAATCAGAGGAAAACCCACCTAATATTTTAATGTCAAATGCATCCATTTTAAATTTATCAAATATCGGATCTCGTTTGAAATATTAATTTAAAGTTTCAATTATTCTCAATCAGAGGAAAACCCACCTAATATTTTGATGTCAAATGCTTCTATTTTAAATTTCACGGAGATCGGAGCTCATTTGAAATATTAATTTCAAGTTTCAATTTTACACAATCAGTGGAAAACTCACCTAATATTTTGATGTCAAATGCTTCCAATTTAAATTTCACGAAGATCGGAGCTCGTTTGAAATATTAATTTAAAGTTTCAATTTTTTTCAATCAGAGGAACACCCACCTAATATTTTGATGTCAAATGCTTGCATTTTAAATTACACGAAGATCGGAGCTCATTTGAAATATTAATTTAAACATTCAATTTTTGTCCCAGATGTAAAACGTGTCACAAAAAAGTTTCAATTTTGCACAATAAGAGGTAAACCCACCTAATATTTTGATGTCAGATGCTTCCATTTTAAATTTCATGAACATCGGAGCTCGTTTGAAATATTAATTTAAACTTTCAATTTTGCTCAATCAGGGGAAAACCCACCTAATATTTTGATATCAAATGCTTCTATTTTAAATTGGAAGCATTTGACATCAAAATATTAATTTAAATTTTTAGTTTTACACAATCAAAGGAAAACCCACCTAATATTTTAGTGTCAAATGCTTCCATTTTAAATTTCACGAAGATCATATCTCGTTTGAAATATTAATTTAAAGTTTCAATTTTGCTCAATCAGAGGAAAACCCACCTAATATTTTGATGTCAAATGCTTCTATTTTA
>MU224486.1:50601-62261 GCA_018584345.1 Thuja plicata
CAAATGCTTCCATTTTAAATTTCACGAAGATCATATCTCGTTTGAAATATTAATTTAAAGTTTCAATTTTGCTCAATCAGAGGAAAACCCACCTAATATTTTGATGTCAAATGCTTCTATTTTAAATCTCACGGAGATCCAAGCTCACTTGAAATATTAATTTCAAGTTTCAATTTTACACAATCAGTGGAAAACCCACTTAATATTTTGATGTCAAATGCTTCAAATTTAAATTTCTCAAAGATCGGAGCTCGTTTGAAATATTAATTTTAAGTTTCAATTTTCTAATTCAGAGGAAAACCCACGTAATATTTTGATGTCAAATGCTTCCATTTTAAATTTCACAAAGATTGGAGCTCATTTGAAATATTAAATTGAACATTCAGTTTTGCTCCCGGACGTAAAACATATCACAATAAAAGTTTCAATTTTGCACATTCAAAGGTAAACCCACTTAATATTTCAAACTCAAATGCTTCCATTTTAAATTTCATGAACATCGAAGCTCGGTTGAAATATTAATTTAAAATATCAATTTTGCTTAATCAGAGGAAAGCCCACCTAATAATTTGATGTCAAATACTTCTATTTTAAATTGGAAGCATCTGACATCAAAATATTAATTTAAAGTTTCAAATATTAATTTAATGTTTCAGTTTTACATAATTAGAGGAAAACCCACCTAATATTTTAATGTCAAATGCTTCCATTTTAAATTTCACAAAGATCAGATCTCGTTTGAAATATTTATTTAAAGTTTCAATTTTGCTCAATCAGAGGAAAACCCACCTAATATTTTGATGTCAAATGCTTCTCTTTTTATTTTGATGTCAAATGATTCTCTTTTAAATTTGATAGAGATCTGAGCTCGTTTGAAACATTAATTTCAAGTTTCAATTTTACACAATCAGTGGAAAACCCACCTAATATTTTAATGTCAAATGCTTCCAATTTAAATTTTACGAAGATCGGAGCTTGTTTGAAATATTAATTTATAGTTTTAATTCTTGTAATTAGAGGAAAACCCACCTAATATTTTGATGTCAAATGTTTCCATTTTAAATTTCACGAAGATCAGAGCTCATTTGAAATATTAATTTAAACATTCAATTTTTCTGTCAGACGTAAAACGTGTCACAAAAAAGTTTCAATTTTGCACAATCAGAGGTAGACCTGGTGCACCTAATATTTTGATGTTAAATGCTTCCATTTTAAATTTCATGAACACCAGAGCTCGTTTGAGATATTAATTTAAACTTTCAATTTTGCTCAATCAGAGGAAAATCCACCTAAGATTTTGATGTCAAATGCTTCTATTTTAAATTGGAAGCATTTGACATCAAAATTTTAATTTAAAGTTTCAATTTTACATAATCAGAGGAAAACCCACCTATTATTTTGATGTCAAATGCTCCCATTTTAAATTTCACAAAGATCCAATCTCGTTTGAAATATTAATTTAAAGTTTCAATTTTTCTCAATGGAGGAAAACTAACTTAATATTTTGAAGTCAAATGATTCTATTTTAAATTTCATGGAGATCTGAGCTTGTTTGAAATATTAATTTCAAGTTTCAATTTTACACAATCAGTGGAAAACGCGCCTAATATTCTGATGTCAAATGCTTGCAATTCAAATTTCATGAAGATCGGAAATCATTTGAAATATTAATTTAAAGTTTCAATTTTAAAAATCGGAGGAAAACCCACCTAATATTTTGATGTCAAATGCTTCCATTTTAAATTTCATGAAGATCAGAGCTCATTTGAAATATTAATTTAAACATTAAATTTTGCTACCAGACATAAAACGTGTCACAAAAAAGTTTCAATTTTGCACAATCAGAGGTAAACCCACCTAATATTTTGATGTCAAAACCTTCCATTTTAAATTTCACAAACATCAAAGCTCGTTTGATATATTAATTTAAACTTTCATTTTTTCTTAATTAGAGGAAAACCCAACTAATATTTTGATTTCAAATGCTTCTATTTTAAATTAGAAGCATTTGACATCAAAATATTAATTTAAAGTTTCAAATATTAATTTAGAGTTTCAGTTTTACACAATCAAAGGAAAACCCACCTAATATTTTGATGTCGAATGCTTCCATTTTAAATTTCACAAAGATCGGATCTCGTTTGAAATATTAATTTAAAGTTTCAATTTTTCTTAATTAGAGGAGAACCCACCTAATATTTTGATGTCAAATGCTTCCATTTTAAATTTCAAGGAGATTAGAGCTCGTTTGAAATATTAATTTCAAGTTTTAATTTTACACAATCAGTGGAAAATCCACCTAATATTTTGATGTCAAATGCTTCGAATTTAAATTTTACAAAGATCGGAGCTCGTTTGAAATATTAATTTAAAGTTTCAATTTTCTCAATCAGAGGAAAACCCAACTAATATTTTCATGTCAAATGCTTCCATTTTAAATTTCACGAAGCTTTGAGCTCGTTGGAAATATTAATTTAAAGTTTCTATTTTTCTCCCAGACTTAAAACGTGTCACAAAAAGGTTTTAATTTTGCATAATTAGAGGTAATACCCACCTAATATTTTTATGTCAAATGCTTCCATTTTAAATTTTACGAAGATCAGATCTTGTTTGAAATATTAATTTAAAGTTTCAATTTCGCTCAATTAGAGGAAAACCCACCTAATATTTTGATGTCAAATGCTTCTATTTTAAATTGGAAGCATATGACATCAAAATATTAATTTAAAGTTTCAAATATTAATTTAATGTTTCAGTTTTACACAATCAGAGAAAACCCCACCTAATATTTTAATGTCAAATGCATCCATTTTAAATTTATCAAAGATCGGATCTCATTTGAAATATTAATTTAAAGTTTCAATTTTTCTCAATCAGAGGAAAACCCACCTAATATTTTGATGTCAACTGCTTTTTTTTAAATTTCACGGAGATCAAAGCTCGTTTAAAATATTAATTTCAAGTTTCAATTTTACACAATGAAGGGAAAACCCACCTAATATTTTGATGTCAAATGCTTCCAATCTAAATTTCACGAAGATCGGAGCTTGTTTGAAATATTAATTTAAAGTTTCAATTTTTCTCATTCAGAGGAAAACCCACCTAATATTTTGATGTCAAATGCTTCCATTTTAAATTACACAAAGATTGGAGCTCATTTGAAATATTAATTTAAACATTCAATTTTTCTCTTGGACTTAAAACGTGTCACAAAAAAGTTTCAATTTTTCACAATAAGAGGTAAACCCACCTAATATTGTGATGTCAGATGCTTCCATTTTAAATTTCATAAACATCGGAGCTCGTTTGAAATATAAATTTAAACTTTCAATTTTGCTCAATCAGAGGAAAACCCACCTAATATTTTGATATCAAATGCTTCTATTTTAAATTGGAAGCATATGACATCAAAATATTAATTTAAAGTTTCAGTTTTACACAATCAGAGGAAAACCAACCTAATATTTTAATGTCAAATGCTTCTATTTTAAATTTCATGAAGATCAGATCTTGTTTGAATTATTAATTTTAAGTTTCAATTTTGCTCAATCAGAGGAAAACCCACCTAATATTTTGATGTCAAATGCTTCCCATTTAAATTTCGCGAAGACCGAAGCTCATTTTGAATATTAATTTAAAGTTTTAATTTTCTCAATCAGAGGAAAACCCACCTAATATTTTGATGTCAAATGCTTCCATTTTACACAATTAGTTGAAAACCCACATAATATTTTGATGTCAAATGCTTCCAATTTAAATTTCATGAACATCAGAGCTTGTTTGAAATATTAATTTAAAATTTCAATTTTGCTCAATCAGATGAAAACCCACCTAATATTTTGATGTCAAATGCTTCCATTTTAAATTACACAAAGATCAGAGCTCATTTGAAATATTAATTTAAACATTAAATTTTTCTCCCGGACGTAAGACGTGTCACAAAAAAGTTTCAATTTTGCACAATCAGAGGTAAACCCACCTAATAATTTGATGTCAAATCCTTCCATTTTTTATTTCATGAATATCAGAACTTGTTTGAAATATTAATTTAAACTTTCAATTTTGCTCAATAAGAGGAAAACCCACCTAATATTTTGACGTCAAATGCTTCTATTTTAAATTGAAAGCATTTGACTTCAAAATATTATTTAAATTTACAAATATTAATTTAAAGTTTCAGTTTTACACAATCAAAAGAAAACCCACCTAATATTTTGATGTCAAATGCTTCTATTTTAAATTTCATAGAAATCTGAGCTCGTTTGAAATATTAATTTCAAGTTTCAATTTTACACAATCAGTAGAAAACCGACCTAATAGTTTGATGTCAAATGCTTCCAATTTAAATTCCATGAAGATTGGAGCTTGTTTGACATATTAATTTAAAGTTTTAATTTTCTTAATCAGAGGAAAACCCACCTAATATTTTGATTTCAAATGCTTCCATTTTAAATTTCATGAAGATTTGATCTTGTTTGAAATATTAATTTAAACATTCAATTTTACTCCTAGACGTAAAACATGTCAGTAAAAAGTTTGAATTTTGCTCAATCGAAGGTAAACCCACATTACATTTTGATGTAAAATGCTTTCATTTTAAATTTCACAAACATTGAAGCTTGTTTGAAATATTAATTTAAACTTTCAATTTTGCTCAATCAGGGGAAAACCCACCTAATATTTTGATGTCAAATGCTTCTATTTTAAATTGGAAGCATTTGACATCAAAATATTAATTTAAAGTTTCAAATATTTATTTAAAGTTTCATTTTTACACAATCAGTGGGAAACCCACCTAATATTTTAATGTCAAATACTTCCATTTTAAATTTCACATGGATCGGATCTCGTTTGTAATATTAACTTAAAGTTTCAATTTTTCTCAATCAAAGGAAAACCCTTCTAATATTTTGATGTCAAATGCTTCTTTTTTAAATTTCACGGAGATTCAATATCGTTTGAAATATTAATTTCAAGTTTTAATTTTACACAATCAGTGGAAAACTCACCTAATATTTTCATGTCAAATGCTTCCAATTTAAATTTCACGAAGATCGAAGCTTGTTTGTAATATTAATTTAAAGTTTCATTTTTCTCAATCAGAGGAAAATCCACCTAATATTTTGATGTCAAATGCTTCCATTTTAAATTTCATGAACATCAAAGCTCGTTTGATATATTAATTTATAGTTTCAATTTTGCTTAATCAGAGGAAAACCCACCTAATATTTTGATGTCAAATGCTTCTATTTTAAATTGGAAGCATTTGGCATCAAAATATTAATTTAAATTTTCAAATATTAATTTAAAGTTTTAGTTTTACACAATCACAGGAAAACCCACCTAATATTTTAATGTCAAATACTTCCATTTTAAATTTCATGAAGATCGGATCTTGATTGAAATATTAATTTAAAGTTTCAATTTTGCTCAATCAGAGGAAAACCCACCTAATATTTTGATATAAAATGCTTCTATTTTAAATTTCATGGATATCCAAGCTTTTTTGATATGTTAATTTCAAGTTTCAATTTTACACAATTATCTGAAAACCCACCTAATATTTTGATGTCAAATGCTTCCAATTTAAATTTCATGAAGATCGGAGATCATTTGAAATATTAATTTAAAGTTTCAATTTTTTCAATCAGAGGAGAACCCACCTAATATTTTGATGTCAAATAATTCCATTTTAAATTTCATCAAGATCGAAGCTCATTTGAAATATTAATTTAAAAATTCAATTTTGCTCCCGAACATAAAATTTGTCACAAAAAAGTTTCAATTTTGCACAATCAGAGGTAAACCCACCTAATATTTTGATGTCAAATGCTTCTATTTTAAATTTCATGGAGATCTGAGCTCATTTGAAATATTAATTTCACGTTTCAATTTTAAATAAATCACTGGAAAACCCACCTAATATTTTAATGTCAAATACTTCCAATTTAAATTTCACGAAGATCGGAGCTCATTTGAAATATTAATTTTAAGTTTCAATTTTTCTCAATCAGAGGAAAACCCACCTAATATTTTGATGTCAAATGCTTCTATTTTAAATTTCACAAAGATCTGAGCTCATTTGAAATATTAATTTCACGTTTCAATTTTAAACAATCACTGGAAAACCCACCTAATATTTTAATGTCAAATGCTTCCAATTTAAACTTCATGAAGATCGGAGCTCATTTGAAATATTAATTTAAAGTTTCAATTTTCTCAATCAGAGGAAAATGCAACTAATATTTTGATGTCAAATGCTTCCATTTTCAATTTCACGAAGATCGGAGCTCATTTGAAATATTAATTTAAACATTTAATTTTGCTCCTGTAGGTAAAACGTGTCAAAAAAAAGTTTTAATTTTGCACCAATCAGAGGTAAACCCACCTAATATTTTGATATCAAATGCTTCCATTTTAAATTTCACAAACATCGGAGCTCATTTGAAGTATTAGTTTAAACTTTCAATTTTGCTAAATCAGAGGAAAACCCACCTAATATTTTGATGTCCAATGGTTCTATTTTAAATTGGAAGCATTTAACATCAAACTATTAATTTAAAGTTTCAAATATTAATTTAAATTTTCAATTTTGCTCAATCGAAGGAATACCCACCTAATATTTTGATGTCAAATGCTTCTATTTTAAATTTCACAGAGATCTGAGCTCATTTGAAATATTAATTTCAAGTTTCAATTTTACACAATCACTGGAAAACCCACCTAATATTTTGATGTCAAATGCTTCCAATTTAAAGTTCACGAAGATCGGAGCTCAATTGAAATATTAATTTAAAGTTTCAATTTTTTCAATCAGAGGAGAACCCACCTAATATCTTGATGTCAAATGCTTTCATTGTAATTTTCATGAAGATCGGAGCTCATTTGAAATATTAATTTAAACATTCAATTTTGCTCCCAGACGTAAAATGTGTCATAAAAAAGTTTCAATTTTGCACAATCAGAGGTAAACCCATCTAATATTTTGATGTCAAATGCTTCCATTTTAAATTTCATGAACATCGGAGCACGTTTGAAATATTAATTTAAACTTTCAATTTTGCTCAATTAGAGGAAAACCCACCTAATATTTTGATGTCAAATCCTTCTATTTTAAATTGGAAGCATTTGACATCAAAATATTAATTTAAAGTTTCAAATATTAATTTAAAGTTTTAGTTTTACACAATCAGAGGAAAACCCACCTAATATTTTAACGTAAAATGCTTCCATTTTAAATTTCATGAAGATTGGATCTTGTTTGAAATATTAATTTAAAGTTTCAATTTTGTTCAATCAGAGCAAAACCCACCTAATATTTTGATGTCAACTTATTCTATTTTAAATTTCATAGAGATCCGAGTTTGTTTGAAATATTAATTTCAACTTTCAATTTTACACAATCAGTGGAAAACCCACCTAATATTTTGATGTCAAATGCTTCCAATTTAAATTTCACGAAGATTGGAGCTCGTTTGAAATATTAATTTAAATTTTCAATTTTTTCAATCAAAGGAAAACCCACCTAATATTTTTATGTCAAATGCTTCCATTTTAAATTTCACGAAGATCAGAGCTCATTTGAAATATTAATTTAAACATTGAATTTTTCTCCTGTACGTAAAACGTGTCACAAAAAAGTTTCAATTTGGCACAATCAGAGGTAAACCCACCTAATATTTTGATGTCAAATTTTTCCATTTTAAATTTCATGAATATCGGAGCTAGTTTGGAATATTAATTTAAACTTTCAATTTTGCTCAATCAGAGGAAAACCCACCTAGTATTTTGATGTCAAATGCTTCTATTTTAAATTGGAAGCATTTGACTTCAAAATATTATTTAAAGTTACAAATATTAATTTAAAGTTTCAGTTTTACACAATTAGAGGAAAACCCACCTAATATTTTGATGTCAAATGCTTTTATTTTAAATTTCATGGAGATCTGAGCTCATTTGAAATATTAATTTCAAGTTTCAATTATACACAATCAGTGGAAAACCAACCTAATAGTTTGATGTCAAATGCTTCCAATTTAAATTCCCCAAATATCTGAGCTTGTTTGAAATATTATTTTAAAGTTTCAATTTTCTTAATCAGAGGAAAACCCACCTAATATTTTGATGTCAAATGCTTCCATTTTAAATTTCATGAAGATCTGAGCTCGTTTGAAATATAAATTTAAACATTCAATTTTACTCTTGGACATAAAACATGTCAGTAAAAGTTTGAATTTTGCTCAATCAGAGTTAAACCCACGTTACATTTTGATGTAAAATGCTTTCATTTTAAATTTCACAAACATTGAAGCTTGTTTGAAATATTAATTTAAACTTTCAATTTTGCTCAATTAGAGGAAAACCCAACTAATATTTTAATGTCAAAGGCTTCTATTTTAAATTGGAAGCATTTGGCATCAAAATATTAATTTAAAGTTTCAAATATTAATTCAAAGTTTTAGTTTTACACAATAAGAGGGAAACCCACCTAATATTTTAATGTCAAATGCTTCCATTTTAAATTTCACGAAGATCAGATCTCGTTTGAAATATTAATTTAAAGTTTCAATTTTGCTTAATCAGAGGAAAACCCACCTAATATTTTGATGTCAAATGCTTCTATTTTAAATTTCATGCAGATCAGAGCTTGTTTGAAATATTAATTTCAAGTTTCAATTTTACATAATCAGTGGAAAACCCACTTAATATTTTGATGTCAAATGATTCCAATTTAAATTTCACGAAGATCGGAGCTCGTTTGAAATATTAATTTAATATTTCAATTTTCTCAATCAGAGAAAAATCCACCTAATATTTTGATGTCAAATGCTTCCATTTTAAATTTCACGAAGATTGGAGCTCATTTGAAATATTAATTTAAACATTCAATTTTGCTCCCAGACGTAAAATGTGTCACAAAAAAGTTTTAATTTTGCACAATAAGAGGTAAACCCACCTAATATTTTGATGTCAAATGCTTCCATTTTAAATTTCACAAACATCATAACTGGTTTGAAATATTAATTTAAATTTTCAATTTTGTTCAATCAGAGGAAAACCCACGTAATATTTTGATGTCAAATGCTTCTATTTTAAATTGGAAGTATTTGACATCAAAATATTAATTTAAAGTTTCAATTTTACACAATCAGAGGAAAACCCACCTAATATTTTAATGTCAAATGCTTCGATTTTAAATTTCACATAGATCGGGTCTCGTTTGAAATATTAACTTAAAGTTTCAATTTTTCTCAATCAAAGAAAAACACACCTAATATTTTGATGTCAAATGCTTCTGTTTTAAATTATACAAAGATTCAAGATCATTTGAAATATTAATTTCAAGTTTCAATTTTACACAATCAGTGGAAAACCCACCTAATATTTTCATGTCAAATGCTTCCAATTTAAATTTCACGAAGATCGGAGCTTGTTTGTAATATTAATTTAAAGTTTCATTTTTCTCAATCAGAGGAAAACCCACCTAATATTTTGATGTCAAATACTTCCATTTTAAATTTCATGAACATCGGAGCTCGTTTGATATATTAATTTATACTTTCAATTTTGCTCAATAAGAGGAAAACCCACCTAATATTTTGATGTCAAATGCTTCTATTTTAAATTGGAAGCATTTGACATCAAAATATTAATTTAAAGTTTCAAATATTAATTTAAAGTTTCACTTTTACACAATCACAGGAAAACCCACCTAATATTTTAATGTTAAATGCTTCCATTTTAAATTTCACGAATATCAGATCTCATTTGAAATATTAATTTAAAGTTTCAATTTTGCTCAATCAGAGGAAAATCCACCTAATATTTTCATGTCAAATGCTTCTATTTTAAATTTCACGGAGATCCAACCTTGTTTGAAATGTTAATTTCAAGTTTTAGTTTTACACAATTATCTGAAAACCCACCTAATATTTTGATGTCAAATGCTTCCAATTTAAATTTCACGAAGATCGGAGATCATTTGAAATATTAATTTAAATTTTAAATTTTCTCAATCAGAGGAGAACCCACCAAATATTTTGATGTCAAATACTTCCATTTTAAATTTCATCAAGATCGAAGCTCATTTGAAATATTAATTTAAACATTCAATTTTGCTCCCGGACATAAAATTTGTCACAAAAAAGTTTCAATTTTGCACAATCAGAGGTAAACCCACCTAATATTTTGATGTCAAATCCTTCCATTTTAAATTTCACGAACATCGGAGCTCGTTTGAAATATTAATTTAAACTTTCAATTTTGCTAAATCAGAGGAAAACCCACCTAATATTTTTATGTCAAATGCTTCTATTTTAAATTGGAAGCATTTGACATCAAAATATTAATTTAAAGTTTCAAATATTAATTTATAGTTTTAGTTTTACACAATCAGAGGAAAACCCTCCTAATATTTTAATGTAAATGCTTCCAATTTAAATTTCACGAAGATCAGAACTCGTTTGAAATATTAATTTAAAGTTTCAATTTTGCTCAATGAGAGGAAAACCCACCTAATATTTTGATGTCAAATGCTTCTATTTTAAATTTCACAGAGATTCGAGCTCATTTGAAATATTAATTTCATGTTTCAATTTTAAACAATCACTAAAAAACCCACGTAATATTTTAATGTCAAATGCTACCAATGTGAATTCCACGAAGATCGGAGCTCATTTGAAATATTAATTTAAAGTTTCAATTTTCTCAATCAGAGGAAAACACAACTAATATTTTGATGTCAAATGCTTCCATTTTCAATTTCACAAAGAACGGAGCTCATTTGAAATATTAATTTAAATATTCAATTTTGCTCCTGTACGTAAAATGTGTTAGAAAAAAGTTTCAATTTTGCACCAATCAGAGGTAAACCCACCTAATATTTTGGTTTCAAATACTTCCATTTTAAATTTCACAAACATCAGAGCTCGTTTGAAGTATTAATTTAAACTTTCAATTTTGCTAAATCAGAGGAAAACCCACCTAATATTTTGATATCAAATGCTTCTATTTTAAATTAGAAGCATTTGACATCAAACTATTAATTTAAAGTTTCAAATATTAATTTAAAGTTTCACTTTTACACAATCAGAGGAAAACCCACCTAATATTTTAATGTCAAATGCTTCCATTTTGAATTTCATGAAGATCGGATCTCGTTTGAAATATTAATTTAAAGTTTCAATTTCGCTCAATCGAAGGAATACCCACCTAATATTTTTATGTCAAATGCTTCTATTTTAAATTTCACAGAGAGCCAAGCTCATTTGAAATATTAATTTTAAGTTTCAATTTTACACAATCACTGGAAAACCCACCTAATATTTTGATGTCAAATGCTTCCAATTTAAATTTCACAAAGATCAGATCTCATTTGAAATATTAATTTCAAGTTTCAATTTTTTCAATCAGAGGAGAACCCACCTAATATCTTGATGTCAAATGCTTCCATTTTAATTTTCACGAAGATCAGAGCTCATTTGAAATATTAATTTAAACATTCAATTTTGCTCCCAGACGTAAAACGTGTCATAAAAAGTTTCAATTTTGCACAATCAGAGGTAAACCCATCTAATATTTTGATGTCAAATGCTTCCATTTTAAATTTCATGAACATCGGAGCACGTTTGAAATATTAATTTAAACTTTCAATTTTGCTC
>MU224486.1:101594-112590 GCA_018584345.1 Thuja plicata
TTTCTTCAAATTCTCATCATCAAAGTCCTATTGTACTAGGCAAATTCTCCTTCCTAATTGTCTTTAATTGACTTAGTCTCAAATGTAGAAAACCTAAATTTGCATAAATCTTACACCATATTTAATTGCTAAATTTTCAAGATTTATTAGCTAAAATTCCCTATGATTAATTAATTTAATTCTAAAGTCCTAAGTGATTTTAAATTAAATTAATCCCACCCCCTTTAGCTTAATACACATCCGGGGAATTCAATATTATTTGGTTATTTGAATGGATTATCCTCACTTGAATTTAATAATTCAAACAATGTGAAAAGCCACCCATGTGGTAATAATTCATTTATTTAATTAAATAATTTCTTCATATTTGTCTCACCTTCATCCATGAAGATGAAGAGTCGGCCATTTCTTCCCAAGAAACTCTTCATCCTCTCTTCAATCTTTTCTATATTACAGACCTTCTTTCCCTCATTTGGGAAGGAAATTTTTAGAGTACCAAAACTATAGTGAATTATTGTCTCAATTCTCTCATATTTCCAAGATTTTATTGCATATTTTGTGTAATTTCATTTAGCTTAATGGCATTCTTCATCTCAATTTAGTTTTTTTACTTATTAAGTAGCTTAATTCTGTTATCTCTTTCAAGTTTCTTAGCTTAAAATTTGCATCTTCATTCCTAGATTATAATTGCATCTCTCATATAGAATAAAATTTATTTTAATTTTCAAAGCTTTAAAATCCTCCATTTTAGCAATGGTCTATGGTTGTTGGATCTTGTTCTGAGAGTAATTAAACACCCCAACTAAATAGGAGGCAACAGGTCAATTTGATCAACATTGTGGAATGAGAAATTCATGTTCATCTTTGTGATTCAATGATTGAGAAATGACTATGTTGTGTTGTGGCTGATTTAGATGTTAACATTCAGACACATACAATAACAAGTTGTTCTAAGGTTCAAGACTGTCAAATCGGTCAACCGTTTGCTGATAATTAGCTACAATCTTATAACAAGTCATTCTAAGGTTCAAGATCGCCGAATCGGTCAACTGTTTGCTGATAATGAGATACAATCTCATAGAAAGCCATTATGATGTTCAATATCACCAAATCGGTCTACCATTTACTGGTAATGAGCTACAATATCATAACAAGTTGTTCTGAGGTTCTAGCTCACCAAATCGGTCAACCGTTTCTTGATAATGAGCTAAAATCTTATTACAAGACATTCTAAGGTTCCAAATTGCTGAATTGGTCAACCGGTTGCTGATAATGAGCTACAATATCATAACAAGCTATTTTGAGGTTCTAGATCACTGAATTGGTCAACTGTTTACTCATAATGAGCTACAATCTCATAATAAGTCATTCTGATATTCTAGATCATCGAATTGGTCAACCATTTGTGTATAATGAGCTATAATCTCATAACAAGCCTTTATGAGCTTCCAGATTGCCAAATTGGTCAACTATTTAGTGATAATGAGCTATAATATCATAATAAGCCATTGTGAGCATCCATATCACTGAATCGGTCAATCGTTTGCTGATAATGAGCTACAATCACATAACAAGTCATTCTGAGGTTCTAGATCGCCGAATCGGTCAACTATTTGTTGATAATGAGCCACAAACAAATAACAAGTCATTATAAAGTTCTAGATCACCAAATCGATCAACCATTTGCTGATAATGAGCAATAATCACATAACAAGTCATTATGTGGTTCTAGATCGCCGAATCCACATTGTAAATTGTTGACCAATTTGGCAATTTAGAACCTCAGAATGGCTTGTTATGAGATTGTAGCTCATTATCAGCAAATGGTTGACCAATTTGGCAATCTAGAACCTTAGAATGGCTTGTTAAGAGATTGTAGCTCATTATCAACAAATAGTTGACCAATTTGGAAATCTAGAACCTCAGAACAACTTGTTATGAGATTGTAGCTAATTTTTAGCAAACGGTAGACCGATTTGGTGATCTTGAACCTTAGAACAACTTTTTATGAGATTGTAGCTCATTATCAGCAAATAGTAGATCAATTCAATGATCTTTAACCTCAAAATGGCTTCTTATGATATTGTAGCTCATTATCAGGAAATGGTTGACTAATTTGACAATCTAGAACCTCATAATGACCTTTTATTATGAGATTATAGCTCATTATCAGCAAACGGTTGACTGATTCGGCAATCTAGAACCTCATAATGGCTTGTTATGAGATTGTAGCTCATTATCAACAAACAATTGACCAATTTGGTGATCTAGAACCTCATAATGGCTTGTTATGAGATTGTACATCACTGATAATGAGCTACAATCTCATAATAAGTCATTCTAAGGTTCCAGATCACTGAGTCAGTCAACCATTTGCTTAAAATGAGCTACAATCCCAGAACAAGCTATTTTGAGATTCTAGAATGCCGAATCAGTCAACCATTTACTGATAATGAACTACAATCGCATAATAAGTCATTGTGAGGTTCCACATTGCCAATTTGGTCAATCATTTGCTAATAACAAGCTACAATCATAACAAGCCATTGTAAGGTTCTAGATTGCCGAATCATTCAACCATTTGCTAGTAATGAGCTATAATCTCATAAACAAGTTGTTCTAAGGTTCCATAACACAACATCGATCAATCATTTACTGATAATGAGCTACAATCTCATAACAAGTCATTCTAGGATTCCAGATCACCAAATCGGTCAACCATTTTCTTATAATGAGTTACAGTCTCATAACAAACTATTCTGAGGTTCCATATCACTGAATTAGTCAACCATTTTCTGATAATGAGCTACAATCTCATAAGGTTCTAGATCACTAAATCGGTCAATTATTTGCAAATAATGAGCTACAATCTCATAACAAGCCATTCTAAGGTTCTAGATCGTTGAATCAATCTAATGTTTGCTGATAATGAGCTATATAACAAGCCATTTTGAGGTTCCAGATCATTGAATCGATCAACTGTTTTCTTGTAATGAGCTATAATCTCATAAAAATCCATTTTGAGAATCTAGATTGCCAAATCGGTCAACTATTTGCTGATAATGAGCTACAATCTCTTAACAATCCTTTCTAAGGTTCTAGATTGCTAAATCGGTCAACCATTTGTTGATAATGAGCTACAAACTCATAACAAGTTTTTTTGAGGTTCTAGATTGCTAAATCATTCAATCGTTTACTAATAATGAGCTACAATCTCATAACAAGCCGTTGTGAGGTTCTAGATTGCCAAATCATTCAACCGTTTGCTAATAATAATAATCTCATAACAAGTTGTTCTAATGTTTAAGATCGCCGAATTGATCTACCCTTTGTTGATAATGAGCTACAATCTCTTAACAAGTCATTCTAAGATTCCACATTGCTGAATCGGTCAATCATTTGCTGATAATGAGCTATGATCTTATAAAAAGCCATTCTGATGTTCTAGATTGGTGAATCAGTCAACTGTTTACTGATAATGAGATACAATCATAACAAGTTGTTCTAAGGTTCCATATCACTAAATCGGTAAACCATTTGCTGATAATGAGCTACAATATCATAAAAAGTCATTCTATGGTTCTAGCACACCGAATTGGTCAACCGTTTCCTGTAATGAGATAAAATCTCATTACCAGACATTTTGAGGTTCCAAATTGCCGAATTGGTCAACCAGTTGCTGATAATGAGCTATAATCTCATAACAATCTGTTTTGAGGTTCTAGATCACCGAATCAGTCAACCATTTGTTGGTAATGAGCTACAATCTCATAACAAGCCGTTCTAAGATTCTAGATTGCCGAATCGATCAACCATTTGTTGATAATGAGCTACAATCTCATAATAAGCCTTTGTGAGCTTCTAAATCACCAAATCGGTCAACCATTGCTGATAATGAGCTATAATCTCATAATAAGCCATTGTGAGCATCTAGTTCACCGAATTGGTCAACTATTTTTTGATAATAAGCTATAATCACATAATAAGTCATTCTAAGGTTCTAGATCACCGAATCAATCAATCGTTTGTTGATAATGAGAAACAATCACATAACAAGTCATTTTGAGGTTCTAGATCACCGAATAGGTCAACCATTTGCTGATAATGAGATGCAATCACATAACAAGTCATTATGAGGTTCTAGATCACTGAACCGGTCAACCATTTTCTGATAATGAGCTATAATCTCATAACAAACTATTGTGAGTGTCTAGATTGCTGAATCAGTCAACCATTTGCTGATAATGAGCTCGAATCTCATAACAAGTCATTCTGAGGTTCTAGATTGCCAAATCGGTCAACCATTTGCTGATAATGAGTTACAATCTCATAACAAGCCATTCTGAGATTCCAGATCATCAAATCAGTCAATTGTTTGCTGATAATGAGCTGTAATCTCATAAAAATTCATTCTGAGGTTCCACATCACCAAATTGGTCAATTGTTTGCTGATAATGAGCTACAATCTCATATCAAGCGGTTCTAAGGTTCTCGATCGCTGAATCGGTCAACTGTTTGCTAATAATTAGCTAAAATCTCATAACAAGATGTTGTAGCTTATTATTAGAAAATGGTTGACCGATTTGGTGATCTAAAAGCTTGCAATGGCTTGTTATGAGATTCTATCTCATTATCAGCAAACAGTTGATTGATTCAAAAATTTAGAACTTCAGAATCGCTTGTTATGAAATTGTAGCTCATTATCAGCAAACGGTTGACTGATTCAGTCATCTAGAACCTAAGAATGACTTGTTATGAGATTGTAGCTCATTATCAGCAAGAAGTTGACCGATTTAGTGAGCTAGAACCTTACAACAGATTGTTATGAGATTGTATCTCATTATTAGAAAATGGTTGACCGATTCAGTGATCTTGAACCTCAAAATGACTTGTTATAAGATTGTAGCTCATTATCAGCAAACGATAGGCTAATTCGGTGATCTTGAACCTTAGAATGACTTGTTATGAGATTGTAACTCATTATCAACAAATGGTTGACTGATTTGGCAATCTAGAACATAAAAATGGCTTGTTATGAGATTATAGCTCATTATCAGCAAATAGTTGACTGATTTGGCAATTTAGAACCTTAGAACGGCTTGTTATGAGATTGTATCTCATTATCAACAAATGGTAGACTGATTTGGTGATCTTGAACCTTAGAATGACTTGTTATGAGATTGTATCTCATTATCAGCAAATAATTGACCAATTTAGCAATCTATAACCTCAGAATGGCTAGTTATGAGATGTAGCTCATTATCAACAAATGATTGACTGATTCAGCAATCTAAAACCTCAAAACAACTTGTTATGAGATTGTAGCTCATTATCAGTAAATGGTAGACCGATTCAATGATCTTGAACCTTAGAATAGCTTGTTGTGAGATTGTAGCTAATTATCGACAAATGGTTGACTGATTCATTAATTTAGAACCTCAGAATGGCTTTTTATGAGATTGTAGCTCATTATGAGAAAACAGTTGACCGATTCGGCAATTTAGAATCTTAGAACAGCTTGTTATTAGATTGTAGCCCATTCAGTCAACCATTTGTTGATAATGAGCTACAATCTCATAACAAGCCATTCTGAGGTTCCACATCACCAATCAGTCAACCATTTGATCGATTTGGTGATCTGGAACCTCAAAAAGGCTTGTTATGAGATTGTAGCTCATTATCAGTAGGCGGTTGACCAATTCAGCAATCTAGAACCTCAGAATGACTTTTTATGATATTTTAGCTCATTATTAGCAAATGATTGACTTGTTTGCTGATAATGAGCTACAATTTCATAACAATCCATTTTGAGGTTCTAGACTGTTGAATCGGTCAACCGTTTCCTGATAATGAGTTAGAATCTCATAACAAGCCATTGTAAGCTTCTAGATTGCTGAATTAGTCAACTATTTGCTGATAATGAGCTACAATCTCGTAACAAGTCATTCTTAGGTTCTAGATTGTTGAATCAGTCAACCATTTGCTAATAATGAGCTACAATCTCATAACAAGCCATTCAAAGGTTCCACATCACCGAATTGGTAAATTGTTTGTTGATAATGAGCTATAACTCATAACAAGTCATTCTAAAGTTCTAGATCACTAAATCAGTTAACTGCTTGCTGATAATGAGCTACAATCTCATAATAAGCCATTCTTGGGTTCTAGATTGCCGAATCTGTCAACTGTTTTCTTATAAAGAGATACAATCTCATAACAAGTCATTCTAAAGTTCCAAATCATGGAATCGGTCAACCATTTGTTGATAATGAGTTGTAATCTCATAACAAGTCATTATGAGGTACTAGGTCACCGAATCGATCAACCGTTAGCTGATAATGAGCTACAATCTCATAACAAGCCATTCTGATATTTCACATTGCTGAATCGGTCAATCGTTTGCTGATAATGAGCTACAATCTCATAATAAGTTGTTTTAAGGTTCCAAATTTCCAAATCGGTCAACCTTTTCTTTATAATGAGCTACAATGTCATAACAAGTCATTTAATTGAGGTTTCATATCAGTGAATCGATCAACCATTAGCTGATAATGAGCTACAATCTTATAACAAGCCATTCTGAGATTTCACATCGCCGAATTGGTCAACCGTTTGCTGATAATTTTAATACCCCAAAATTGGCACCTTACAATTCTAATCAATTTTGGTGAATTTTATCATCATCAAAGTCCTATTGTACTAGGAAAATCCTCCTTCTTAATTGACTTTAATTGACTTAGTCTCAAAAGAAAAAAATTGAATTTGCTTAAATCTTACACTATATTTAATTCCTAAATTTTCAAGATTTATTAGCTAAAAATCCATATGATTAATTAATTTAATTCTAAAGTCCTAAGTGCTTTTAAATTAAATTAATCCCACCCCCTTTAGCTAATACACATCAAGGGAATTAAATATTATTTGGTTATTTGAATGGATTATCCTCACTTGAATTTAATAATTCAAATAAAGTGAAAAGCCACCCATGTGGCAATAATTCATTTATTTAATTAAATAATTCCTTCATTTTTGTCTCATCTTCTTCCATGGAGATGAAGAGTCAGCTATTTCTTTCCAAGAAACTCTTCATCCTCTCTTCAGGATTTTTTTTATTATGGACCTTCTTTCCTTCATTTGAGAAGAGCAATTTTAGAGACCAAAACTATGGTGAATTATTGTCTCAATTCTCTCACATTTTCAAGCTTTCATTGCATATTTAGTGTAATTTTATTTAGTTTAATAGAATATTTCATCTCAATTTAGTTTGTTTATTTATCAAGTAGCTTAATTTTGTTATCTCTTTCAAGTTTCTTAGCTTAAAATCTGCATCTTCATTCCTAGATTAATATTGCATCTCTCATATAGAATAAATTTCATTTTAGTTTTAAAAGCTTTCAAATCCTCCATTTTAGCAATGGTCTATGGTTGTTGGCTCTTGTTCTGAGAGTAATTAAATGCCCCAACTAAATAGGAGGTAACAGGTTGATTCAATCGATATTGTGGAATGAGAAATTCATGTTCATCTTCGCGATTCAATGATTGAGAAATGACTATGTTGTGTTGTGGCTAATTTAGAGGTCAACATTCAGACATTTGACTGAATGAGCTACAATCTCATAACAAGACATTCTGAGGTTCCACATCACCAATTGGTCAACCATTTGACCGATTTGGTGAACTGGAACCTCAGAAAGGCTTGTTATGAGATTGTAGCTCATTATCAGTAGGCAGTTGAACAATTCAGCAATTTGGAACCTCAAAATGACTTATTATGAGATTGTAGCTCATTATTAGCAAATGATTGACTTGTTTGTTGATAATGAACTACAATTTTATAACAAGCCATTTTGAGGTTCTAGATCGTCGAATCGGTCAACCGTTTGCTGATAATGAGTTAGAATCTCATAACAAGTCGTTGTAAGCTTCTAGATTACTGAATCAGTCAATTGTTTGCTGATAATGAGCTACAATCTTAGAACAAGTCATTCTTAGGTTCTAGATTGTTGAATCAGTCAACCATTTGCTGATAATGAGCTACAATCTCATAACAAGCCGTTGAAAGGTCCACATCACCCAATCGGTCAACTGTTGGTTGATAATGAGCTATAACTCATAACAAGTCCTTCTAAGGTTCTAGATCACTGAATCGGTCATTTATTTGTTGATAATGAGCTACAATCTCATAACAATCTATTTTGGGGTTCTAGATCACCGAATCTATCAACCATTTGCTTATAAAGAGCTACAATATCATAACAAGCCATTCTGAGGTTCCAAATCATGGAATCGGTCAACCATTTGCTAATAATGATCTAGAATCTCATAACAAGCCATTGTGAGCTTCCAAATTGTCAAATCGGTCAACCGTTTGTTGATAATGAGTTGTAATCTCATAACAAGTCATTATGAGGTTCTAGGTCACCAAATCAGTCAACCGTTAGCTGATAATGAGCTACAATCTCATAACAAGCCATTTTGATATTCCACATTACTGAATCAGTCAACCATTTGCTGATAATGAGCTACAATCTCATAATAAGTTGTTTTAAGGTTCCAGATTGCCAAATCGGTCAACTATTTCCTTATAATGAGCTACAATCTCATAATAAGTCATTCTAAGGTTCCATATCAGTGAATCAGTCAACCATTTGCTGATATTGAGCTAAAATCTTATAACAAGCCATTCTGAGATTCCACATCATCGAATCAGTCAACCATTTGCTGATAATGAGTTACAATATTATAACAAGTTGTTCTGAGGTTCCAGATTGGCCTATTGGTCAACTATTTACTGATAATAAGCTACAATCTCATAACAAGCCATTCTGAGATTCCATATCATTGAATCAGTCAATCATTTGCTGATAATGACCTACAATCTCATAACAAGCTATTCTAAGATTCTAGATAGCCAAATCGGTCAACCGTTTGCTGATAATGGCTACAATCTCATAACAGGTCATTCTGAAGTTCCACAGCGCTGAATTGGTCAACCATTTTCCAATAATGAGCTAAAATCTCATAACAAGTTGTTATGAGATCGTAGCTCATTATCACCAAACAGTTCCAAGATCGTAGCTCATTATCACCAAATGGTTGATCAATTTGGTGATCTGGAAGTTCACAACAGATTTTTATGAGATAATAGCTAATTATCAGCAAATGATTGATTGATTCAGTGATATGGAATCTCAAAATAGCTTGTTATGAGATTGTAGCTCATTGTCAGCAAATGGTTGACTGATTTGGCAATGTAGAACCTTAAAATGGCTTGTTATGATATTGTAGCTCATTATCAGCAAACGGTTAACCAATTCACTGATGTGAAACCTCAGAATAACTTGTTATGAGATTGTAGCTCATTATTAGCAAACGATTGACCAATTTAATGATGTGGAACCTCAAAATAACTTTTTATGAGATTGTAGCTCATTATCAGCAAACAGTTGACCGGTTTGGCGATCTAGAATCTCAAAATGGCTTGTTATGAGATTGTAGCTCATTATAAGCAAACGGTTGACCAATTCTACGATATGGAACTTGAGAATGACTTATTATGAGATTGTAGCTCATTATTATAAAATAGTTGATCGATTTGGTGATGAGGAACCTAAGAACCACTTGTTATGAGATTGTAAGTCATTATCAGGAATCAGTTGACCTATTTGGCAATTTGGAAGCTCACACCAGCTTGTTATGAGATTATAGTTTATTATCAACAAATAGTTGGCTGATTCAGTGATCTAGAATCTCAGAATGACTTGTTATGAGATTGTAGCTCATTATCAGGAAATAGTTGATTGATTTGGTGATCTAGAACCTCAGAATGATTTTTTATGAGATGCATCGGTCAAGTTTTTTCTTATAATGAGCTACAATTTCATAACAAGCCTTTGCAATGTGGAACCTCAGAATGACTTGTCAACCATTTTCTGATAATGAGCTATAATCTCATAATGAGCTTCAATCTCATAACAAGCCATTCTAAGGTTCTAGATCACCAAATTAGTCAATCGGGTTTGTTATGAGATTGTAGCTCATTATCAGTAAACGCTTGACCGATTCAACATCTAGAAGCTCACAATGACTTGTTATGAGATTATAGCTCATTATCAACAAACAGTTGATAGATTCAGTGATTTAGAATCTTAGAATGGCTTGTTATGATATTGTAGCTCATTATCAAAAAATGGTTGACCGATTCGGTGATATAGAACCTCAGAATGGCTTGTTATGAGATTGTAGCTCATTATAAGCAAATGGTTGACTAATTTGGCAATCTAGAATCTTAGAATGACTTGTTATGAGATTGTAGCTCATTATCATCAAACAATTGATCAATATGGTGTTATGGAACCTCAGAACAACTTGTTTATGAGATTGTAGCTCATTATCAGCAAACAGTTGACCGATTCAGAAATCTAGAACCTTAGAATGGCTTGTTTTGATTGTAGCTCATTATTAGCAAATGGTTGATCGATTCAGCGATATGGAATGTTAGAACGGCTTGTTATGAGATTGTATCTCATTATCGGCAACTGGTTAACCTATTTAGCGATCTAGAATCCTAAAAAAAACTTTTATCAGATTATAGCTCATTATCAGCAAACAGTTGACCAATCCAACAATCTGGAACCTTACAATGACTTGTTATGAGATTGTAGCTCATTATCAGCAAATAGTTGACCAATTCATCGATCTGGAACCTCAAAATGACTTGTTATTATATTGTAGCTCATTATCAACAAATGGTTGACTGATTCAGCGATCTAGAATCTCAAAATGGCTCGTTATGAGATTGTATCTAATTATCAACAAACAGTTGACTAATTTGGTGATCTGGAAGCTCACAATAGCTTGTTATGAGATTCTAGCTCATTATCAGCAAATGGTTGACCGATTTGACTATCTAGAACCTTAGAATGACTTGTTATGATATTGTAGCTCATTATCAATAAATGATTGATAGATTCAATAATATAGAACCTTAGAATGA
>MU224487.1:17136-36173 GCA_018584345.1 Thuja plicata
TAGGATATTTTTTAATGATATATTATAACCTTTAATTTTTTTAATCTCTACAATCTTATCAATTTTGTTAATACTATTAGGTCCAAGATTATCGAGAGAGGGGGTGAATTAGTAATCTATCAGATCAGAACTTTTCATAACTCATTCAACACATTAAAAACATTCATCAACTTTAAACCTTGTGTAGAAATAAACAAAGTGACCAAATAAACATAAAAACATGCAACAAAGTGACACTAGTATTCTTCTCATGGAAACCCTTGGTTAGAGGGAAAACCCGCAGTAGGAATTAGTACCCACAATTATTTGCACTCTTCTAAAATGCATGCTATTAAAGGCCTAGCCCTATTAGGAGCTTACAATGATGCCCTATTAGGAGTCATTTGGTCAAGGGATTTTCGTCTAGTCTTGTTAGGAGCTTTACCATGTTAGGAGTAACTTTTTTAAAGGATATAAATGCTAATTAAAGAGCCACCTAGTTAAAGGATCTACTAATAGGGACCTATTAGGATCTGGCCGATTAAGGGATTTTCTTTCCAAACCTATTAGGATTCAAAAATTATAATGATCTGGGTGTAGCACTCCTACTTTGCTTGTTTGGATCCAAATAAGAACAACACTTCTGCTTCTTGCAGACAATCTTCTTTCTTCACTCGACTGCACCTTCGCATCCACGATCTACACTGCATAATTCATCGATTTACATATAAATAAATTACATTTCATTAGGGCACTAGCGACCTTACAAAATATATTACATTTTAATTTAATTCATTACAATCATTCTCACTCAATCATTAAACCCAAAAACATATTATCAATCTAGAACATTCGATTACAAATTCAGGTCGACCGCAAGATTCATCACACATAAAGTTAAGACAAGAACAATCAAACTTTATTTGACTTCCCCCACATGCTTCAAAACTTAATAGATCTGATCACCTCGAACAATGAAATAGTAAATCAGCATTACAAATCTGCTATGTCATGTCACTTTGATGCCTAGATCATGAAAACATCCACTGCAACCAATCACATCATCACAGGTCACCGATCTAACACCAACTGCTCAAACCTATTCAAACATTTTTCTATCATGCACAGAATGATCTTCTATCAACTAAAATGATGCCTTCCAGTAATCCAATCATGTAGCGACCATAATATCAATAACATATCCTAGTCATGATAATCATACCATGACCAAAAAACTTTGATCCATACTGATTTGATAGATCCATACTTGCTCCATTTTTGTTTTCAGTATACATGATCATATAGAATGCATCAAGAGACATCACCGAGTCTCCAACAACGATCGCTCAATTGAGTTCCTAGTGCAACACAGAATTTATCTACACAAATATTTAGCAGCACATTAGGAACACTGTCAACAAATATAAAACCAATTTGACATTAATGACAACACAATAATTGATCTTCCTATCATAAAAACTATACCAATCAACACCCAATCAAGCTCTGCATCAGTTATACCAACAATATCCCCCTTTGGCATTGATGGAAGCACCATATTGATCTGATAACAATTTCTCCCCCTTAGTTGATGCACTAAACTTCTTGTCTTGATCTTGTTAGTCTTCTCCCTCAAATTCTTCTTACGATATTCTCTCTAATACCTGTATTTGGTTCTTCTGCCCCTTTGACAATAATGCCAAAGGCACCACATAGGTCACCTACAGCTGCAACATCTTCCTTTGCCTCTCACTTCTCCCCCTAAGGAGTTGTACCCTTTAATATCAATCCAATAGTGAAAGATATTCAATGATTCCACTAGATTGATGCTTACAACAACATCTTAGTATCATTTAGGTAGGGCAATAGCCCCTAACTTACCTCTCAGATACTCAAAAATATATTTAGATAAGTGTAGTGTGTAGTGAATATCTCTACTAGTTGCTCCTTGGTTGGCACATATTCCAACTTGACTACCTTTTCCTGCACTTTCTCTCTTAAGAAATGATACTTGATTGCAATATGTTTAGTCTTGGAATGCAATACTATACTTTTTGAAATATTGATTGCACTTGTATTATCACAGTAGATAGTCACAGGTTCATTTACCTTCTCTTGGATCTGCTTCATCATTGCATTTTGTGTACAATTGATAGCTGGTGTTGCATACTTAGCTTCTACAGTAGATTGGGAGATGCAATTTTTCTTCTTACATGTCCTTGATACAAGTCTTCCTCCTAGGAATAATGCTCCTCCACTTGTACTATGTCATCAATGTTTCCTATCCAATCTACATCAGTAAAAACACTCAAAGATAAATTAACTTTGTGAGCATACCAAACACCATAGTATTTTGTCTCTTTCAAGTACCTAACTATCCTACACTTTTACCATGTGAGATTCCTTAGGATTATCTTGAAATCTGGCCACTATTCCAACTTCTTGTGCAATGTCTGGTCTACTATGAACAACATAATATACTTACCAATCATGGATATGTATATATTTGCATCCACTGCACTTGACTCATCATCCTTAGATATCTTTCATCTTGTCACCATGGGGGTTCCAACTAGCTTTGAATCTTCAATTACAAAGGTCTTTAGTACTTCCTTTATGTACTTTGACTGACTGATATAGATACCATCATTTAGTTGGGAAATCTCCTATCTAATAAGAACTTAATTTCTCCCATCATTGACATCTCAAACTCTTTCTTTATCTCTTGTACAAACACCAAGCTCATCTCATCATTTCCTCCAAAAATTATGTCATCAAAAAACACTTCAAATAATAGTATCTTATCACCTCAACCTTCAAGTACACATTTGTATCTTCACTTGTTCTTATGAAATCAATCTTGATGAGATTGTTATAATAGTCCCAAGGGATAACTGAGAGGGTGGGGGGTGAATCAGTTATCATCTTGTTTAATTCTTTTCTTTAATTAAATATAGAATAACATTAAGCATTAACACATTCAGATAACACAAGATAGAACACAACAATTTTGGTTACGGGGAAACCAAATAGGTAAAAACCCTGGTGGGAATTAGCACCCACAAAGAACTGTACTTGAGTATAATTATCCCTATTATGAGATATTGCAACCCTTTTAGGAGTTGTTCTTTACAATGCAATAAGTACAGTGACCTGGTTAAGGGTCTGACCCTGTTAGGAGTCTTTTACAAATAACCCTGTTAGGGGTGAGGACTCACTGTCCAAAAATCTCACTGCTAAAATGATGAAATCTGCAACCTTCAGTAAAACAGATAAGCACTATATCTGATAAATGAACTGTTTGAGTAGACCTGATGTCTTGATCAGTTCCAGTTTGTTGTATACTTCACTTCTTCTTCCATAGATCTTTTCTTGATGAATGAAATGTCTTTACTGTCCCAAAACAACGGAAATTATGTTTTGTACTTTTTCTATCTATTTTATTATCATTCACACTTAGCGTTCACCATATGAACTACTATAAGTATCTTCCCAAATGTATTATAATTCTTATTTTAAACTAGAATTACTGTTTCAAAAATAAATTATGGTAAATCCCAAAAGGGGACATTATAGGAGGGGCAAAATCACTCAACTATAGAGAATAGCACAGTTCAACAAGAAGCCCTTCGACTTATTCAACAAAACCTATAGTTACAACAGGACATTAAATAGAAAGTCATCACTTCAAACAAAAGATGGAAAATTTATAGAATTGAATGCAAATATTGGAAGAGATCAGAGATTCAGAACAAAACACACCAAAGTACTCAGAGAGTATGATGAGAAAAGGAAGGAGGCTAAAGAAAAGGGGAGTGGGTTCATCTTTTATCAAAGGATAAGGTAATTTATAAGTATAGCTCATTGGCATTCAGCAATAATCAAAGAATATCATATTCTTCTATGAATTTTAATGACGAGAATGTCAAACATGATTATGTTTCAAACACAACTAGTATACAAAGATAATCAATAATAAAACAGTTATGCTGGACATATTCATAGACAATAAATAATTTCACTTTGAAAACATCTTCAAAATAGGGTAAATCGCATAGCTATTAGTTAGAACCTTATAAATCCCTCTAAATGAAAAGCATATTTAAAACAAGATAAATCTAAAATTTAAAATCTTAACTGTGGAAAAATGAGAATATCTCTAAACTGGGCGTACCTTTAGGTCGATGTTCTCCCATTTTGTTTTATTCAAGCCACATAGTAAATTAACCTTCTTATAAAAACATCTGCATTTGACTAGAAACACTAACCTGTATTCAAAATTTGATACATCAAAGCTCACACCCTTCATTCTCAACTCTTAATTTCTTGAATACATTCAAAATTTGATGACATGCCTCAAGAACTAAATATATTCTAAGACACTCATCAAAGCAGCAAGTCTTCCAGCAAAGCAGACAAGCATTTCACTTAAATTCTTTCGCTACTCAAAAATTCCATGTAAAATAAGCCTTACACATAATGGGTTAAAAATTATTCTATTAATAAATATTGATCACACCACATTTAATATCCTTACCAACTAATAGCTACATGAAATTGACTTGCAAGACATTGTGTACCATAAATATTCTTGAGTCTTCTAACTTAGATTTCACTTTTAGTGCATCATTCCATGTTATCAAGGAATCAAGCTATTTTACTAAGGATTTGGATGAACTTATTGGAGGAAGAGAAAATGTCAGGAGATCAAAAGAGTATTTAGGGAAGTTCATATGGAGAGATGAGAATTTTATAAGGTTGAAAGATGATTTAAAGAAGAGAAAGATTACAGGCCTATGTGTCAAGAGTAGCCAATTTCAAGTTGGAAACTGTGACTGCCACCTTACATTTGAAACCGCATTATTTGTTTTTAGTTTCAAGATTAAATAATGCATTTGTCTTTCTTTTAGATTAATTAAATGTTTGCTAATGACCAATGTATGTCACTGAGAATCAGTCATACAACTTGTCAGGAAAACTAAATTAAAAAAAGTAATAAAACAAAATCATAGGTTGTTAGTATGAGGAAATGCTTGGATATATAGGTGCTAATTTTTTTCAATTAATCTTGTGAACTTGTCCTAATGGATTTTATCTCCACTTCTCTTTTCTTGCTCCAATTTACTCAACATTGATTGAAGGGTTTGTGTTTTTATTTTTTTTATCACTCTTGACTTAATGTTCAATTCATATGCTAAACGTTCAGGAATTTAAATTTTATTTCATCAACAGGAGGAAATTATCAAAAACTAACTCATAAATCTTTGGACTAAAGAAATCTTAGAAATACCATATGATGAAAGACCACTTTATTAAAGATTGTGACAATAGTAACATATATTTGTTCAATAGAACTCTGATATTGACAAGAAGAACTGTGTTGTTGTAGCTGGAGTCCCAACCTGTTGTCAAGAATAGACACATTTGTTTTAAAAAAGATAAGTCACAATAGAATTTGAAAGTAGAGGATCAAATATTTTTACAAACCTGTAGATTCTCTCTTACAAGATATGTAGTCTTTCGCTAGGTCATAAAGATATAAAAGATGATTATGAAAGAGATGCAACCTTTCACTAGGTCATAAATATATAAAAGATGATTATGAATTGAGATCAGATTAATAGGTAGATGTAAGGAAGATAAAAGATAATTTTATAAGAACAAATTGATCACATATATGTATTATATATCTGCAACAAACATATGATTCAAAATATGATAATTTTTACAGGCAAGACATTAACAAAGATACATGCTTTCTTTTACAGTGTGTTCCTCTAAATTGTCCAAATGCCTAGTGAGACGATAGATGCATCAACAACAAAAACTCTTTCCCTCCTTAATTAAAACTAACATTTTCACCTGAAAAGCCAAGTCTTTGTACAAAGGAGTTACATTGAAACAAATTCACATTACCTATGAAGTGATCAGAGACCATCAATGAATAAATAAAAGTTTCTACTAGGCCTTATTACAGAATATATGGTTTTAGTGAATCTCTTTAATGATCAGCCCTTGTTTACGCGCCCTTCTTCTTTCTTGCCTCTTTTTTCAGCCAGCAACAATAACACCAACAAATGCATTGAAGACTCACTGGAGCTTATGGAGGATGAACATGTATGCCTTATGTGTAACTTTATCTCGTATCTCATATATTGTCTACATTTTTTTGTATTGTTTATCATTTTTGGATTGTTTTTGTTTTTGTGTTTCTTTTTTTATTTGAAATAGTTTTTCATTTGTTTGTAATTGAATGCTTCTTCAGGCAGGCAATTGAGTCAATGTAAATTTTTGTAACTTCATAACTAAGTTTATGTGATATTTTGGCAGTTAAATCTTTTTAGAAACTGGGTGTCCTATTTAGATTTGAGAAAAAACAATACCTGAATGATTTCCTACAAAAATGGAGCAAAAAGTGGTGTTATACAATTCTAATATTACCCTTGTAGATACTTTCCAGCAACTCCAAGTGGCCATTGTGTTTTGTGTTGTGAATTTTATCTCAAAAAGTATAATTTTTATTCATACATAGCAGGTTCAGCATCAAATTCCATCATTTTGTGGAATTTGATTAGTCTCAATATCCCAGTTCCTAGGAGAAATTTGCTGGAAGGGTCTGCTAAAGCTTGTATTTCTGTAAAAAATTTCATATGAAGAGTTATACCTGTGCTTCTATAATAAGAAAAACAATGTCATTGAGGAAAGAGTTGCAGCAAACCTATTACAATTTGAACTTCACATCAGAGTGGACTCTTCTTTAGGCAGCACAATATAGATTGAAACCCCTTAATGGTTGCTTAACTTCCCTAGCTTTAGTTTTATTTGACTCTTCCTCATATTTTTTAATGATAACTTGATATGAAATTGGACTATTCAAGTCATTCAAGTAGGCCAACTTACTTATTCATGTGCACATTAAAGACAACTCCTTATGTGCAGTGAAGAAGCTATTGTTCAGAAACACATATAAATAGCTAAAAGACTTGAACAGATAGTGAACCTGGACCTGACATAGGAAAAGATAGATAGTGAACCTGGACCTAACATAGGAAAATATAGATATGATGGGTTCAACCATGATTGAACAAACTAACTAGATCAACAAATGGTCAAAATTGTTCTTGTCGGAAACTCGACAAGCAAAGCAGGTTTGGCTGTGGTTAAAATGTTGTAGATATCGTAGAAGAAGGGTCTATACTTTGTCTGAGAGTTCCAAAATCATTTCTAAGAGATTCCTTTTTGGTTGCTACAATTTTCAAAGTTTATTCTTTAGTAAATTAATTCAGTTGTAACTTTCTGATTATATAACCTCTAAGAGGTTTTTTTTTCTTTGGAATACTTAGTGCTCTTTAATAGAGCTGGTTGTAAAGGATTGTTCCTTGCAACATATGAGTCTTTGGGAGTCTGTTTGGGGTGTAGGCAGTGTGTGAGAGCATCATAGGGTTGTATGGAGGAGGACATTTCTGTTGTAGGCAAGAACTTGTAAGCTTGGATTTAGGCAAGAAACCTGTAATGTTCCCATTTTTAAGCAATGTTATTATGTGAGCATTTGGCTAGCTTTCAGGCTTTCCCCTAAGCCTTTTGGTGTGCTTAGGAGAACTCCAAAGATCATGGTGAGCTTGGATTCAATTATTTTTGGAATTTAATGATGGCATTGAGCTTAGTTGATGATTTGGATTACAGTGAGCTCTCTAGCTTCAACCAAATTAGTATTGCTAGCTATGTAGATGAATCCACAAAGGACTAGTATAGAGGTGCATAATGCACCTCAGGTTCAATATTAAAGGAAATCTACTCCATTATGATTAACAAAGCTCGTAGATGGTTAGAAGGATCTTAGAGTCTAGAAAAGTATACAATAATTTCATGATCAGAACTGACGCTTTGGATCTCTTCAAAAATATGAAAGACACACTATAGCTCAAAGGGCTTAGTGAAATTAGGTAAGGAAAGGACTAGACATGTAGTCATCAAATGTTTAAATTTCTCAAAATACTCATGTGCCTCTGGAGTCCAAACAAATGCCCAGGTTTCTTCATCAAATCAGTAATTGGTGTTGCATGCTGTGAATATCCACTAACAAATCTGTGGTAGAAGCCACACAAACCCAATTACCCATGAAGATGAGTGAGGTTCACTGAAGTAGGCTACTCAATAATAGTGTGGATCTTATCAGGATCCATTTGCACACCCTCTGCACTGATAATGTAGCCCAAATACAACAACTCTTCCATGCCCATATCACATTTGGATTCCTTGGCATACAATGATTCCCTACCAAGAATCTCTAATACTATATCCAAATGGCCTAGGTGATCCTCCCACATTTTAATGTACACCAAGATGTCATCAAAGAAGACAAGTACAAATTTCCTCACTTGAGGTTGAAAGACCATATTCATTGTAGCCTAAAATATAGCATGTGCATTGGTTAGCCCAAAAATCATAACCACAAACTCAAAGTGGTCATAGTGGCACCTAAATGTTGTCTTCTCTATGTCATGTTCTCTAAATCAGATTTGGTGATACCCCAATCTCAAATCTATTTTTGCAAAGAAGCAAGCACCATGAAGCTCATCAATCAACTTCTCAATCCTAGGGGGGTACCTATTTTTGATATTTTTCCTGTTTAAGACCTTATATTCAGTGCACATGTGAAGGGTGCCATAATTTTTCTTCACCAAAATGAAAAATAAAGCAAAAGAAGATTTTCTCGGCCTAATGTGTCCCATAGAAAGAAGCTCTTTAATTGTCTTTTCAATTTCATCTTTCATCATCTTTGGGTGCCTATATGGAGTTATCATCATGGGCTTAGTGCCTTGTTCCAACTCTATTAGGTGCTCAATCCCCCTGTCAAGAGGTCTAGTAGGTGGAATGTCATTGAACACCTTCCCATGTTTAATCCTCAACTCCTGTATATCTAGATGATAATATGATTTTTACTACCCCTTCTGTGATGGCATCAACATACACTATGTTTCCCACTTAGCCATATCATGGTGTGTGAGCCTCTTCATTCTTCTGTATGAAATATTTCTAAAACTATTGACTCGAATAGCCTTCAACACATGTGTCTTCCCATCCACCTTAAACCTCATATCCATCTCACGAAGGCTGGGAGTAAATTCCCCTATGTCATGGATCCAACTCATTTCCAAGACCACATCAATGTCACCCATAGTAACGACATAGAAATATGCCTTAAATTCATAATTATTCACATGCAAAGGAAGCCTTGAAATCATGTTACACTTAAGAGTGTAACTATCTGCAATGCTCACCCTTATACCCTAAAACTCCTCTATGTGAATCTCACGCCTCTCAACCACTCTAGCATCAATGAAATTATGTGTGACACTTATATCCAATAAATTGATAACCTTTTGTCCAACTAGTACCCCAGGCATCATGAATGAGCCCTCCTTCTTTATGCTAGTGAGACTTGTTTCCTTTAGCTTAACTTCCTTTTCATGCAGATCTATTTTTTCTAACTTTTCTCGTGCATCCTCAAACCCTTCTAGATCAGATTCTTTATGATCACTTTGATGGTCTAAATAAATCCACAGGAATTCCCACATCACAAGGTTATCTTTACCCTTAGGCCTTAAAGGACAATCATTTTTTGCATCATAAGGAACCTTGCAGTAGAAACACAAATTTTTCTTGTGTAAATCATTAAGTGTTTCCCTATCAAATGGAGCCCTCTGAAATCTAATTTTTCCTATGCAAAGAAGATCCCTTAGACAAGAAATTTCTTTGAGGAACTGTCAGTTCCATACTTCTATCTTTTTCCATAGCATCTTGTAGTCTCAATGGATCAAAACCTTTTATCCACTCTTTCAAAGGTTCCATTAGGCCCTTAATAAACAACACAACCAATCTCTACTTGAAAATGTCAAAGACCATAACAGATAGCTTCTGGAAATCACTAATGTAACTCTCCAAACTCCTAACCTACTTCAACTGAGCAAGATCTCTGAAATATGTTTCCTGATCCTTCTTATCAAAACGGTCAACCAACCTATCAACAAACCCCTGATATGAAGTTATATGGTCATGTTGTAAGGTAACCATCTCATTGTGCCACCAGTCATGTGCCATCCCATCTAAATGTAGTTTAGCAAATTTAATTGCATCCCTTTCTGTCAAAGAATGAAGGTTGAAGTAGGTTTCCAACTTATGAATCCATGACCATGTTATGACCTTCCCACTACCATCAAATAGTAGTAAAGTGATTTTATTGGTAGCGTGTTCCAAATCCCTATTCTAATTCTTTGGTCTTCTGTCTTTCCTTCCCTTGTGGTTCTCCCTCTTCACACTCATGAATCTGTCAAAGTTAAAATGTTCCCTTACATCTGGGGGAAGAAAACTCCATTCATTATGCATTTCCATGACATTATCAACAAATATTACATCATTCTCATTGCCAACAACTCCTTTTGGTTCAGTTCATAAGAAAGTGGGTCATGTAGACCTATCAAAGGTTCTAGTAGGTGCTCTCTTTGCCTTGGGAGTTCCAAGCACACTCCTATTTTCCTCCTCATCATATTTTTGTCTTCTAAGATTAGCCAACTGTTGTATGGCTGCGGTGAGTTACTGCAAGGTATCATCTACACATTGTTGTCCATCTTGTCAATCTCTCAAAGTTTCTCTCACTTCTCTAGCTTCATCCCGTGGTGGACTATTTTCCCTTATGTCACCAACACCTGCTACCTATCTATAGTTTCAAGAAGATGACTCCTGGTGAATACCTATCAATTCAAATACTGTATTTCCTTTAGGTACCTATGGTGAATGCCAAGTTTTCCTATATTCTCTTTGATAATACCTTCTTTCCATGTCACTAGGTTGCATTAACAATCTGATTTAAACCCAAATGATGGTAGGCAATGGTCTGATACAACTGTGAAGACCCTTAGTCCTCTTAGACAATGATATTCAATTTCTCGAATGTAAGCAATGCAATTTTTGTTTGGGTATCTGAATTTTTTTCAAATTTTTTGTGTTTTTGATATAAAAGCAATACAAGAAAACATAGAAATACTGAAATCTGAAAACTAGAAGTTATATGGAGACAATCACATTATATTATCTTTATTCATTACATAATGAAGTCTTTACACACACATGCATACCTAGAAAAGATGAACAAATCACTACTATGCTTCAACTGGTAAAAAGAAGCCTGAAAAATGACTGGATGTCACTGAAATCTACAACGTGAATGTCTGATAATGATGTCAATGTGTTCTCCCAAGTCTGGCATCCTCTCTAGAGTTTTTTGATAATTTATTGAGTCTTCCTTTAATAAAATTGCACCCTTATACCAGATGCCTCTTGTTGTTGTTAATGACTGCTAAAAAGAACTTCAAATCAGCCTAGGAATGGTGTCAATATTCACCAAATTGTAGACTCTTAATCCCCCTTTAGCTGGGCCCTTTAAACTGATTATTTTCTTTGTAATTCTTCTTCCAATGTGCACAATCTTGACCTCTGAATAAAGCCAACAGATAAGAAATCTTCAGTTGATATCTCACAACCTCAGAAAGATGATACAATGAAGAAGCTACACTCTCAAATACCCAAAAAGATCTAGAATTGTAGAAACCCATGTCCTTGTTCTCCAATGCTAAGTAAATTCATGAAATGATTTTTCAAAATGCTAAGAAGAATGTCATTGATTTCATGAGGAGAATATATATAATCCCTCTTAGTTTGATTTCCCATAAAAGCACATTAATAAGATTAAAAAATGTTATTTCATCAAACTTAGGAAAATATTTAATATTTCATTAAGTGTGGCATTTAATATTAATTCCACAATTGGCCACCTTTTAATGATGACTTGACCCTCAATTATAAAGTTAAGTTATAACTTTATAACAAGCTCTTTTAATAATTTGATATCATTTTGGCCACTTAAATATTAATAACTCTCCAACTACTTATTATTTCTGTCGTCTGAACTGGGAGTCAACATTACCAATCCCAATGTGACCAAGTGCTCTACTAAAAATAGAAAATTTCCTTCTTGAACAACCTAAGACTTACTATAAATAGTAAGTAGAAAGAACGGAGCCATGAGACCCATATAAATGCCAAATCTATAGCCACTAAGCTTTGGATAAGGTGAATATCTCATCTACTGACTAGGTCTCTACAACAAGATGACCCTCTATCCAATCCCATTAGCCTATGAGGGCCACTAATATACTAATCTTTCTAAACTGATGTCTCTAGCTAGGAGGGGACATCACAATATTTGTGAGAAAAATCAGACATTTTTGGAGTAAATATATTGTATTTTTATGAACAATTGTTGAGAATCATGATGCAAATTTGAGTGAAAAAATAATTCAGACTCATGAGCACTCATTGAAGGTTATTTTGCATTTCTGAGTGGAGATATTTTTGTAGATTTGAGAGAAGAGAAATAGGGTAGATCTTGTTCAAGGAGTGAGCATATTTTTAAAGGTGTTTTAATATAAATCTAAGAAGTCACAAACAAATCATGCATTTTGAATGATGATGCCTTATTTTTAAGAGATTGGGAGGTTGGTGCCTCTCATTCAAAGAGATTGGGATCTCTTGCTAAGTTGGTGCTCAATGAAAGGGATTGGTGTCTCTTGTGGGTTGGTGCCTACAAAAATAGTAAGAAGCTTCCTATATAAGAAACATTTTTCTATAGTTTTCTCTCGTAAGGGTTTCCACATAAACCATGTGTACATCTTGTATTCTAAATTATTAGATCTTACTTGTTTGGATGTTTTTGATTATTATTTTGTAATTGTAAAACTTAAGAAATTGTAAAATTTGGTCTTAATGAACCTCAGATCCTAAATCATCCTCGTGAGTTTTTATGTCCATATATACAATTTATTTGATGATGAGATGTCTTCACTTTTATTTTTTGATGCAATATCCTCAAGTTTCTTAGCCTGATAGTCAATAATCTCCTACAAAGCTTCTACAAACTCTATAGATTTGTGAAACTTATTTGTTTATTTCTGTTTTACAACTCAAAGCCTACCTAGTGGTTATTTTATATTCAAAATGAGATCATCTCCATGTTTTTACCACACCACTTTGATATTAATACAAATTAAAGAATCTACAACCTTTGCAGACACATCTGAGTGAATAGTACATTTAAACAACAAAGATATTCACTAGACTCGTGTGTTGCATTCTGATGAGTTTGTTCATGCTAAGTTATAGATCCCATCATCAAGTAATTTCTCTCCTATATAATTATTCCCCTTAACATCTCACCGAGTTGTTGTTTTAAACCAACTTTCACAACTATTTCTTAAAGATTTTGATTCTTTTCCTCAAATAAGAACTACTTTTTCTGAAGTAATATATCATACTTGTTTTTCAGATATTTGAACTTCTCCTGAATTAATTGGTATTTGATATGTCTTGAATCTTCTTCATGAAGCTCTTTAATTCTTTCATTGTCTTCCTTTAGCTTGAGCATCTCCTGCAAAAGAGGATCTGTGAAGTTTGGATATAGTAACCTCACGGATATTGATGTCACTATCTGCATGGAATGGTAATAAAATGGAGTAGAGGGTGAGAGACTCGAGGTTAAATTTACTGTAGATTTTTCAATAGTAATTTTAATAGTTGACCCTAGTTTCATTATGATGCTCTCAATTAAATTTAATGGTGTGATAGGCATGGCTACCTGATCAACACCTAAAGTATGATACAAATGATGTAACTCATTTTTTGTCTCTAATATATTCATTTAATTGCATTGTAGATCATTGATTGAATGCAAATTATTAGTGAAGCTTGAAAAATGATTATTGACTATGTTCCCTAAATTTGAATGAAGTGGTTGGCAGAAATTTCTTATTGGAACTCAAATACTAAGGTCATCTTTCTTTCAAAAACTGGGTTCACCACCTTGTGAACATTTTTCATTAGTCTATTTTGTAGAATCCATGTTGACCATAGAAATGAAATATCTATTTCTAACTCCAAATTTACTCTAGAAGTAAGTTGTGACACCATTCTAGTAGTTGATTCCAACTTTACTCTTGAACAGGATTTTAAGGAGACCTTGCCAATAGTTGTTGGATCTAAATTTACTCTAGAGAGGGGTTGTGACAACATTGTATTATTAGTTGTGTCCTTTACAATGGAACTGTGTCTTCTATTTTATTCCTTGGTATAGAAGTTTTCTTGATTTTGAGATGTTCAAATCCTCTTGATAAATGTTGATTGAGTTCCTTATATTTTTGTGCACTCTTTTCTGTATTAAAAATAAGTCAACTTTGGAACTATTCATTATTTTACGTTTCTCTTAATTTGTTTCATACCCTACATTGAAATCTATCTGCTCTGGTTGGTGTTCTATTTTACGTTTCTCTTAATTTGTTTCATACCCTACATTGAAATCTATCTGCTCTGGTTGGTGTTCCAGAACATAGATTTATGATTTTCCGCTTTGTTAAAACACATTTTCTTCCATCAAATTTGTATTTTTCAGTGGCCAAATCATTTTGGTGCGTCATTCCGGACAATATTTTTTCTACATTTATATGCAACATCTTTTAGGGACCATTTGGTATTTTGAATTCCATACAAGATTCAGTAGTAGACTTTTCCAGGATACTTCTTTGCATTTCAGTTTTCAAGTTAGCACAATCATCATCCTTGAAAGGGTTCTCTAGAAAGAATTTGAAGGTACAAATTATTTGGTTGCATATTGTGGAATACTCTCCCTGGTGGAATAGGTGCAATATTTAATGCAAGGTATAACTTCTTGACTTGTTTCTCTTGAATCTTTGTGTGAAACTCAACACAACCTTATGTACTGTAGCTCCATTGCTTGAGTTATGAGCATTGCACAAGTCTTTTCAATAGAAGATGAACACAAGCTCAATCTCAAAAATAAAGGTTTGATTTTTTTATAAATCAAATGCCCTCTTTTGTGTAGCCCTCATCCTTTTATGAACGCCTTTTAAATTCCTATTTCTTTTCCTACCTAATTTCCCATATAAGTGTGTAGAAATGCTTTTTACTATAACCTCTCTTATTTTTTTTATTTTTTTAATATAACCTTACATTAAGATCACTTTAAAATGATAATAATTCTAAGAATTTCTTACAATGATATAAAAATAAAGTTACTTGGACAACTTAAAACATTATTAAAATTAAATTATTTAAAATGAGGGACATGATAAACAATTATTTTGATCTCCACCACCTCATAGAAGATTTCTCTCTACGTCATTTTTTTGAAGTTACCTAATCATTAATGAGGCATTTTCCAAGATGTCTTCTATCTTAGACTCTGATGCAACTTTTGATCTCCCATCCCGAGAGGCTAGACATTATCTAAGGCATTGAACACATTGTCCACACATAAACTGTTGGAAGTCTAATATGAGAAAGCAATAACTGAGAGGGGGGGGGTGAATTAGATCTACAAAACTTTTACACTTCTAAAACAAACTGATTCAACCATGTATTCATAAACATAAACTAAAATGTTGTAATAGATCTAACATCTAATCATATCTATAATGAATACATAACACAAATATTTGGAAACCCATAAACCCTTGAAGGTAAAACTAGGGTAGGGATGACACCCACAAATCTTCACTACTACAGTAATAAAGTGTGCTTGTTAGGGCTACAAATTTTGATCACTTCTAATGATCTACCCTGTGAGGGATTTTCCCTATTAAGAGCTTACAAACTTATACAATCTACCTTGTTAAAGGATTTAAACTTACAACTAAGTAAGCACTCTGTAAAGAGATTTACAAAGGCCTATTAGGACCACTCTATTAAGAGATTTACTCTGATTCACTGGCTAGAAAGTATCAATACCTGATCCTTAGGTCTGCACTACAAATGCTAATAACGGATCTCCTCTTTCCAACTCTTAACTGATCTCTCAATCTGATATATCTATGTTCTTCTCTTCACTTCTCTGCTCGGTCACTCTGTATGCTCAATGCTTCAGATATGCAAAACATGCATATACATTTGATCTCTGCTCTTCACATCTGCATCCATACACATACACATACTCTTCCATAGATTAGGGCTTCAAGAATCCCATATATAGATCAATGATGAAACATCCAAATCAAGATCAACGATCTAGATTCATCACATTTTTCCGCTTAGGCATCCCTAATTTTGATTGGTTGCATGGCTTACATAGGGATCCATGATCACAAAAATAACGCATAATCAATGCATTATATATCTGTGAATGATCATTAAATGATTTATAAAAGTCGGCCAAAATGGTTTACCTAAGTGTTTGAGCCATTCCAAACACATATACAAAAATAGTCTTACTTTGCATATGTAAACTCTGGTGCTTGGTCAATACTATCTCACTCGGCATAACCATATTTTGTCACTCAACACTAACTCTTCTATGCAACTCAGAAATTATTCTGCTTGACAACTATTGAGTACTCGGTGACCATTAACTTGCTCGGTAGTAACTACTTCTCAGTCTCGGCCTTAGTGGTATGGCTCGGTCGTAGTAATTACCGACCAACCTCCCTTGTTTATGACTAAGTGTGTGACAGTAATAGACCAAAAAAATTGGAGATCAACAATCTCCCCCTTTGACATTAGTGGCAAAAACACTTTGTCATGACTCTTCAGTCCTTTACAAAAAAATTACTCAAATAGATTTAGAACTCCCCATAGGATTCTGACTCGGTCTTCATAAAGACTTCACTACATATTCCACATATGTACATATTTCCAAAAAAAATAATTATACATTATAACTTACTTTCCCCTTTGATGACATTCATTGCATTCCCTTCTTGTTTTTGTCACTCTTGTTTGTTAGGGTTGTAGAGGTCAGACCATACTTGTCCAAAAATGGTTTATGAATCATAGGATCATCGCCAATGCCTTATCCCAACTTGTTCTGATAGATTCCAAATCCTGGAACTTGATTTCTAACTTGGCAGCTAGATCAACCAAACTCTCTGCAATATTCAAAGATGGATCTTTCTATGCTAATTCCTTTGTTTCTTTCACCTCTTTTTACATGACTTCCACATGAGGTATCAACATGGTCTGAATAGAAATCAATTTTTTCTTCATTCTGCCATCATTATCCACGATCTTGACTAATCTCCCTTGGGCATGTGTCAACCTATTAAAATGAATAGAGCTGGAAATTGTATCTATGCTCAGTGAATGTCATGTTGACTTCAAATCTGATTGTAGCTTCTCAATAAGTTGTTGATTCTCCTTTGTAAATAATTTTGTATCACAAATTTTTTTGTACAAAGAGAGAACATTTTCTATAACTTCTTCTAGGTTGCTTACCAGATCATAAAGTGCAACCTTCTTCTCAGTAAGCTTTTTTGCAACTTTATCAAGTACTTTGGTCTCAAACTTTCTCTCAGGCCATTTCATGAGCTTCTCATTTACATTGATATCATCATTGTTCACCTTTTCAACAATATGAACCAATTTTTATAATATAGATTCCTTCTCATTTATATCTTGAAACTCAAATGCATCAACAAGTATATCTTTAATCTCATGTAGTACTTTCTTTTGTTGATGTTCCCTTTTCAATTCCTCTTGCTTTCTCTTTCTATTCAATAAATCTTGCAAGATCAACATTTGCTCATAAGATAAGTTATCATTATCCCATTTTGGAATCACTATAACTTCATCAAGTGTCACTTCAGTGTTTAGAGACTTGTCCTTTTTCTTCTTATGTGACTTCTTCATCTTGGTCTCTATTCGACTTTCAAGGTACTGGTATCACCACTGATTGGAACTAACTCCTAAGTAATAATTATGTTATGTTCAGGTGTTTCAACACTCTTGATCTTAGTGTGTACAAGAGGTGTGATATTAGGTAACTGTACTGATGCTTGAATAGCCTCTTGCTCCTTAGATTCTTTTTTCTCCTTGGTCTCAAGAGTCTTAGTCTCCTTTGTGTCTCCTTCATGTGATTTAGAGATATCTGATGCAGACTTATCTACTTGAACTTATTTTCTCTTATCGCCTTCTTCATTGACTTCAAGGTTTTCCTCGATAGGTGAATCTATAATTGTAACTATTTATTTCCCCTATTCCACGATATTCAAACCTTGTGTAACCTCATCAGTTGTCAAATCCTCAATCTGTTCATCCTCAACCTTATCTTTCATCTCATTCTCAACCTTATCTTTCATCTCATCCTCAACGTTGTCATTTATTTCATCCTCAGCATTATCAGGCTCATCAATATCTTCTTTATTGTCAATCTCAATGTGTTTTGATGTGCCTTCATCTTTGTTCTTGTCCATTATCAATCCAAAAATAATCTTCCATATTCTTTGGATTTGTTGTACAACTCCTTCAACATCATTTTTTAGTATAGAATAATCTCTCAATTTAGGAACGAATCTATTCCTATATTGGTCCATAAATTTAACTCTTTGCTTCTTTGTCAACTCAAGCATAATTTGAGATAATTGCTCCTTCTCTAATTTTCCTTTCTGTCATAATGGCATGAAGCCATCTCTCATCAATATTCATTTCTACTTCATCAGGGACTAGATTTCCAATCTCTAATGGTTTCATCTTGTATGATACTAACATATCCATCATTGCTTCTTCTATCTTTTCCTTATCATTTTTACTTAACTTTTCAAACTTAATAAACTTGAATCTAGAGAAACCTGTTGAACTCCTGATGTTGTGACAAATCTCATCAACATTAGTAGGATGTTTGTGTGTAGCAACTTTGAATTTGTTGATGTCCTCTATTTCTATCAATTCTTCATCTTCTTCATCTTTTCCCATAATGTATTTGTAACCACCTGAATTCGGTCTGTCGCAACTATGGACCCTATTTTTCCTGAGTGTGATCATACCCTCGATTTATGTCCAAACGACCCTGTTACTGCTTGGCATATTTCTTTTAAATCAATTTAATGTCCTAGGTGATTTTTATCACTGATTTATATTATCTATTATAGCCATACAATTCAAATCAAATTTTGACCAATCAGATCAAATCAAAATCAAACATGGCTATAGTATTTAATTAT
>MU224487.1:59946-70310 GCA_018584345.1 Thuja plicata
ATCCATTCTTCATTATCAAGTGCAGCATTGACATATTTTGGTTCAAACTCACAAATTAAACAACTTGTGTTTAGAGACTTACTTCTTGTTCTTGTACCATCTTTCTTATCTCCTATGATCTGGATCTCTAGATGGTTCCTTCTTACATATCTGCCAAGAACTGGTTCAGCTCTTTGTCTATCATCTTGATCATCATTTTTTCCTTCATTTTGTTCTTAATCACTCTGTACATTATTTTGATTATTATCCTGATCGTCGGTATTTGCAGCCTGACCGTCATTTGTTCTTTTGTGCTTTCTAGCTCATTCTTTCTTGCAAATTCATCTATCTTCACATTTGCACTTTTATCAATTTTGTTAGAAGCCTTAATAAGACATTTATAAGCCTTTCTTTTGGTGGAATACCCTAGAAATATACGTTCATCACTCTTGGCATCAAGCTTTCCATTTCTATCATCCTTTAAGATATAAAATTGACTACCAAATATTTTGAAGTAACTTACATTGGGTGTTTTACCATACCATAGCTCATAGGGTGTCTTCTTTGTGTCCTTCTTCAATTGTACTCTGTTTAATGTGTAGACAGCAATACTAATAGCTTCCCTCCATAAGATTTGGGTGATGCCTTTCTCTATCATCATTTTTCTAGCACAATCAACTATGGATCTATTCCTTCTCTCAGCAATCTCATTTTGTTGTGGTGTTCTTGGTGCAGAAACCTATCTTTTTATACCATGTTCATTGTAGAAATTAGTGAATTCATCTGATATAAACTCTCCTCCTCTATCTGATCTCAAGCATTTCAAATCCTTACCCCTTTTTTCTCTACCATATCCTTATACCATTTAAACATCTTGAATTATTCAGATTTATCTTTTAGAAACATAACTGTCATCATTCTAGAGTAATCATCAACAAAGAGAACAAAGTATCTATCTCTATAATAAATCTTTGTCCTCATTGGTCCACATAGATCAGTATGGACTAATTCTAGAATATCATCAGATGTATGGGTTTTACTTTTAAAACTAGACTTTGTCATCTTACCTTTTTGACAATTTTTGCACATGATATTGTCGGGATTTGACATCATTAGTAAGCCTCTTACATTTCTCCTTCTGGTTATTTTCATCATGTTGTCAAAATTCACATGACATAATCTTTTGTGCCACAACCATATGTCTTCATTTCTATTCATTAAGCAAGTGGTGTTAGTAACATTCAGATAGAATAAGTTACCTTTTGTCTATTCACGGGTACCAATCAATCTTCCTGATTCATTGAAGATCTTTGCCTTTTTATTCTCAAATGGTACTTTGTGACCTGAATTATTCAGCTGAGAAACACTCAACAGATTATAATTCAATCCTTTTACCCAATAAATATTTTCACATTTAATCAGGTTATTCAACATTATAGTTCCTTTACCTTCAACTGAACAAGGTGTATCATTACCCATTCTTACTGTACCACCATTATAATACTCAAAAGTGTTAAACTTTTCTTTGTCATCGGTCATGTGGTGAGTGCAGCCACTATCTATAATCCAAATTTCATTCTTGCTAAACTTAGATATGAGTGCAGTTCCTACATACCTTTCATCTTCATTTGAATCATCTTTGACAGCCACAAACACCATCTCGATGTCTTCATCAGGTTCGGTGTCAATATCTTCATCTTTGCAAGAAGCTAGGTAGTTGAATTTCTTGCCTTTTTCCTTGTAGTCTCAGATATCTTTTCTTTTTTATTGTCAGTAACTTCTGTAATCTTTGTTATCACCTCTGTCAGATTTCTTCTCAAAAGATTTGTCATTAACTCTGTCATATTTTCTTCTGTTAGGACATCTTGTAGCAAAGTGTCCAATCTCTTTACAATTAAAGCATACAAGTGGTAACTTTCCTTTATATTTACCTTTGCCTCTCTGCATTCTTCTAGCCATAAGTGCTTCTATTTCATCTAGATCTTCTTCTTCACTTTCACTTTCACCATCTCTTTTAGATGTGTGTCAATGACTTGATTTGCTTATTCTCATAGAAGATTTAAATGCAGACTCTAAGTTTGGTAAGACACTGTTATCAAATTTATTCATCTCAAATGAAATCAGTCTACCAATTAAACTATCAAGAGTAACTATATTGTTTGCTACTGCTCTCATTTCCTGAATGGCAGAAACTCTAATAGCATATACAGGCAGTAAGGTTCTTAATATTTTACTTACCACTGTCTCCTCTTCAAGTGTACCTCCAACTCCTCGTATAGCATTGACTACTTCTTTGATTCTTGTGTTGTACTATGTGATTTTTTCTCCTTCTTTCATTTTGAGATCATCAAAATTTCCTCTAAGGCTTTCTGCCTTGGCTCTCAGAACATTTATATCACCTCCATGTACAAGCTTCAGTTTGTCCCAAATCTTCTTTGCAGTTTTGCAATCTTTGACATCTTCAAATTCAGCATCAGAGAGTGAGGAAGAAAGCTCTATGACCATGCAGATGTGCTCATGCTTCTCTCTCAATTGATCTACTATTAATTCTCCTATGGGAAACACATATTTAGTAGCTAGGAATTGAGTAACATCATTACCAATACCTGATAAGTGTAGTCTTATCATGCTTTTCCATGAAGCAAAGTTATCTTTGTTTAACTTGGGAACATCTTGTCTGTTCATCTTGTGATCTTTAGCTTAGGTCTTTAAACCTTCCTTTCTAAGCATACAAGCTCTGATACCAATTGTTAGTAATAACTGAGAGGGGGGTGAACCAGTGGCCTCAAAAAATTATCCTTCAAACTTAACGACCAATCAATAAATCTCAGATTATTATGTCCCTACAAGATGAATGTCATGAAATACTAATAATGATTAACTATCTGTCATTTTTCTCTATCAATCCTTATTCTTTCTTGATTATCGATAAGCAGTATAACTATTTACCGAAACTCAGTAAATAAGCAAACTATACCGATCAATCCAGAGTTAGCTATGTATGATACACAATAGTAAAGAAATGAATCATACACACATAACACATGAATTTTAACGTGGAAACCCTGTTAAGGGAAAAATCACTGGGACCGGTACCCCAAATTTTCACTCTTCTGAAGTGAGCGCTGTTAGGAGCCAACCCTGTTAAAGGTTACAAACACATTGTTAAGTGCACCCTTGTTAGAGGATTTTATATATAGAGGTTTCCACTCAGTATCGGGCATCTATTGCTACCATCCTTGAATCAACCTCCTTCTTAGACTGTCAATAGGTATCGGGCAAGTCCAATGCTACTTTCATGAATCAACATTTTTGGCACTCCTTGAGATGTACCTCAATATATAGAAGACTGTTAATTCATTCTCAATTAAGAGACTTGATGCTTCAATGGTTAAAATGAAACACTATGACCTGTTTATATTGCAACTTGAATTGCAGATTTTTAGATCTATTTAAGTACATTACCTCTCTGACCAATGTATCAATTCAATCCTTGTGCTCCACACTTTTTGCTCTGTGATGTTGTGCTCACTGTTCATCGGTGTCTGCAAAATTCCTTGGCTCTTCCTTTAGCTTGTTTGATCAGCACTTCATGAATTTGTTCTTCATCAGTTTCTCTTTAGCATCCTCCTTCTATTCACTCCCCTTAACCTCATTTGTAAATGAAATAATCTTGTCTCTTATATAGACATAATATTCATTGTTTCTTGGTTCTTGATTCTTGGCATGATAAACAATCTAGCCAATTAGATTTAAAGCATAACTCATGATTTGTCTCATAGATATCTTCTTGCCAACTGTACAAATCACCTTTAAATCAATGACTTATCTCTAGTCAAATAAAACAAATTAGACAACCAGTTAAGTCTATATTTAGCTCTGCCAGCTAGATATTTTGTCATTTTTTAAACTTTCTATTCTGTTGGTCACCACTACAGTTAGTCATCGGTGACAACTAACTAATCCTTCAGTGAGACTCCATTTAGCTTGGAGATCTCCATCTGTCGGGCATCATTGGAATTTTACTCGTCGGGAAACTTTGTATCTTTAGTCGTCGAGCATTTTGAGTCTTTAGCTCATCAGGAAACCTTTTGAATTTTCTCGTCGGGCATTCTATGGTTTTTCTTCCTCAGGAAAAAATATGCTTCTGATCTTCGGGTATCACTGTGACTATTCTTCTTTTCTCTGTCTGACGGTGTGCACTCCATTGGTGTTGTTTGTCACTTAGTGAATACTTGACTTTTATGCATTGCTGAAAGCATAACTTTGGTTCCTTTGGTTCTCTGAAGTCTTTGGCATTATGTACATGACCGTATAGATGATATCAAGTTGACATCTATGACAATACAGTCCATTAACTGATTTAATGACTTGCATTATCTTTCAACTTAACATTATCAAACATTCAATCATTTACATGTCATCATATTATACATAAAACTCTTGATTGATTGCTGAGAAACATTCTTCATCTTGTCATGGTCTGCAAGATTAAGTATAGAATGTTGCAAACATAAAGAATTTGAGGTATACAATATCGCAAACATAAATAATTTGAGGTATACATTACATATATACAAATATAAATAATTTGAGATATATATTGTTGAAAACATAAAGAATCTAAGGTATACTGTATGAATATGTGAATCATTAGTTTTGACAATGTTTAAAGCATATAGTATTTTAATTAATTTAAAAGATTTAATAGTGTATTGATTTATATTCTATTTGATGGAGTTAACTAAGCAATTGTGAATAGAACTTGTAGAAGGTATATTTATTAGAAGATTGAATTTTTTGTCTTGTAATTTAGATCAAAATATTTGAAGGGTTGAGTAATTTAGTTTGTAGCAATTTAAATTGCACATTATCATTATTGTAAAGTTTGAAGTTGCAGATTTAAATTTTGTAAAAACTTGTTAGCATCATGTGATTGGTGCCTCAAGGATGTTGGGTTGATGCTTAGATTGAAGAGTTTGTGATAGCAAGAGTTGGTTCTCTTTAGTAGGGGAGGGGGTGATCCCTTAGTTTTGGTGCTCTGAAAGAATTATAAATCATTTTCATCTATCAGGCTAGATTATGATAGTAGATCCTAGAAACATTTCTCGCCATGGTTTTTCCTATCCTAGGTTTCCACATATGTCTTGTGCATTTTCTTTATTGTATGGTTGCCTCTCTTTTAGTTTTCAGTTTCAAATTACATTCCTTTCAATTTTTAGTCCAAGTTTTGATAAGCTCGTCAAAATTTTTAATGGGTTAAGAATTTTATTCTTATCTCTTCTACTGATTAATCCCCCCAACCCCTTCTTAGTAGAAAAGTCATGTTCTACATTTATTTGTCTCTATATTCATGTTTACCCTTTCCTACGATAATCAATAGACCCACACTTTGAGATATGTGATGAGAAACAAGATATTAAGATATATATCTTTTTCTTCATTACCACATGTATTGATCATGTGTTGGTCCTCAAGGACAAAGCTTTGGAATGGTTGTGTTTTTAAACTAATATTTTAGTTGACTATTTTGATGAGGTTGCTTACCTTCTTGTTAAGAAATTCCAAGTCAACAACAACTTACAAGTTAGCTTCATGGACCTTGTTCATTGCAAGAAAGGTTCAAATGAAAATATGACCAAATTCATATTGTGTTAGCAATCTCTCATATCCTATATCTCCTACCATCTTCTAGGCTAATATTTATTGGGTCTTCATAAGGAATCTTATCAAAACCATTCATGATAAGACACATTTAATGAAGTATTATATTTTCTCTCATCTTTGAATTATTATAAGTGATTTTAGCAAACAATGGACCAATCATATACCTTTATTCTTCTTTAGCCTCATCTAGTCTTGCCACCTTACCATACATGTCTTTCTCCTAAGCATTCAAATGCATCCAAGAAAAAAAATACTTTATTTGCTCCTAAGTATAACCTCAAAACTTATACAACATTGTCTTCTATGATAGTTGTATCCCTTAACCTCTAAGGTAACCATTGCTCCACTAAATTCACTAACCATCTCCATATTTCCGTCTAGATATTTAGCCAACAAAATTATTGGATTTCCTCCTTGATCTCTAGACACTAATCTCCTCATCACCAATCAACGTGTAGAAATAACATGTAGAGTTTTGATGCTTATTGCGGCCAAACACATTAAAATTTTCATGACCCCAACCATAGAACTGGTTGAAATGCAGAATGAAATAAGCACCTTGAGGAATTGTGTTAGTGAAATGGAAAACAATCTGGGGAGCATCTCCAAGTTTATCCTTTGTGTCATTCACAGCTTGACAACTTCCATTTGCTTGATGCAGTGCAAGACCCTCAGTGAGAATGACCAAGATGAGAGAAATTACAAGGAATTGTTCAAATTTCTCACGGATGACTGGTCCCACATTCTACAGCAGTTGGGATGTGACATCAATTTTTCGTCAAAGGTCTAGTGGATTGTTATCTTCACCCCACTGGGTTTTACTTTTTTATTTCCTATTGTAGCCTTCATGGCTTGTTTGGTGTTTATTGCATATGCCAACTTATTGCCATTTTTGTAGTTTGGATTAGTTTTTTTAGTTTATCTTCAGTCTTTTGGTAGTTCCAAGTACATTGGCGCTAACTCTTATGGTTATGGGCACCTCACCTATAGCCCCTACATTTTCCTAATTTGTTTATTCTAGGCTTTTGTTTATGTTCTTCTGCTTTTTAGTGTGTTGTGTTTGTACGCCCTTGGGAATTTGTTTTGTAAAGGGTTAGCACCCTAGTTTTGATGTTGTTTAATAACAAAAACATGTAGATTTTTCTATGCATCGTGAACTATTAAGCAATATTTGTTCTTTTCATACTAACAAAATGCTACAAGAGTGTGGCTGAATGCAAATACCAAAGTCATCAAGAGAATGTTTTAGTTTTATTTTTGTGTTAGAGATGTTTCTTGCATTTTTTTTAAAAATGAATGTTTAAATAAAAATTATTTACAATGTATTAGGTTATCAAAGTTTATATCATGTATTGATGAGGGTAGTGAACATGATTTTGGAAAGAAAATAATTGAGAAAAAGAGATATGAGATAGTGAAATACAATTTGAAGAGTATACATGAAGGTTCTAGATGTGAGTAGGTTACAAGAGAAGTAAGTGTTGCTAAATTTAATTCTAATTTTAAGAAAAAAAAATTACAGTTATGCAAGACACAGCCACAAGTATTGATTGTTAGATGAACAATTCAGAATGTGTAAACATTTTTTCTCAATTGAAACTATTATCTCTATAGTCGAGTATAGAAAACTACATGTTTCAACCACAAATTAAATCCAATCTAAATATTATAATTCTATTCAAATTGCTATTTTTTGTTCACATCACAATAGACATGCCCTAGTAGTACAAAAGATAACAAGAAAATAGTCAAGGAATAAAAAATTTATATGAGTGATGATCATGTATAATATTTTAAAAAAAAATATATAGTTCATACAAAAAATGGTTCAATGCCTCATTTTAAATTAGATAATTGCACCGGTTAATTCAAGAATGCTTGTATGTTTTATTAGTTGAGTAGAATGCATGCAGAGGGGGTTATACCTCATATTTGGAGTTTTTCTTAAAATGGCCATGGGAAATAGGAGCATTATGGATCATGTGCATGTGTTAAGAGAGATATATTTAAAGAACAACTAAATATTTAAGGTGGCACTACATTCAAGAATGAAAGTTCTAGTGTTGACTAGTGTAACTATGCATGGCCATAGGGAGGGGTATTTAATTAAGAAGTATGTGATTTATTATGGTTGGTTGATAAGGGGATAGTGAAAGATAAAATAGATTGTTATAAAAGGAATTGGTAAAGATGAATTCGTTTTGAAGCTCAGATGCAAGTACATAGATTATTTGGACATGAGAATTGGCTTGCTTTTGTCACAGTTGTATTAGATGTGACTTTGATCATTGTGAGTCAAGTGAGTAGGTAGATGTATGGATTCTATAATACCTAACCCTTTATTTCTCAATGTCATTCATATTTATTGGACAAAATGGAATGTTCATTTGACAATGGATATCTTTTATACCTTGTACAACCATGACTAGTTGTTATTGCTAGAACTTGGTTGCAAGCATATATGATTGGGAATAATAAGATATTTGTAATTGAAGACTTTGAGAAGCAAAAAACCATACTCATTTATTTGCACCTAGTTGTAGAAACAAATATTAAGTTATTAAAGCATCATGCAAAACCAAGAACAAAAGAACTATGGATGATTAGTAATAGTGATGATGACACAATATTGGGCACTTTGAAGGTAAGATAAGACCCCCAAGGAATTCCTAAAAAACAAATTGAGACTACTATATGGGTAATGTATGATAATGTTCATGTCTTAGTGATATTCATGTTTAATTTTAATGTATGCTTTGACTATTCAAATATATACTTAACCATTGTTGACTCAAAAGTGTGTTAAATTTTATGTTTCTTAAAAATACAGTTGTATATACAAATACACAAGTGTTTTGGTCAACAATGTTATTGTATTCAAGCAATCCAAATCAAAATTTATAACATTTTTCTTGAACAATATGTAAGCATTCTATATATGTCATAAGGAGGTATCTAAGATAGAATCCTACATAGTGATTCTTAATCTTGTGTTTGGTTTAAGAGAATATTTTTTATTAAGGAACAAACATGTTTTGAAGGGGGGACCAAAACTCTTTACAGATAGATTTTGATGGGATCCAAAATCCACACCAAAAAAAAGCTCCACATAATAAAACAAGACACAACAACCCAACTAATAGAAAAACATCAGCAACTTAAAAGATACAAACAATAAAATTAACCAACTACTCCACCAGCATGCTAAAGCCCCTAAAAGGTTGCATACATTTTTTTAAAAGGCTCCCTCAACCTTGAAAGGGTTTTGACATATCTCCACAACCCACCACATGGGTTTTTCATGAATCCCATTACCAAAAACATAAACATTTTCCAATAGACAGTCAAGGATGTACTCAATCCCCTTGAAACAACAAACTAAATATCTCAAGAATCCCTCTTCCACCTTGATAGGGTTTGAGATAATGTTCAATTAACTTTGTAGTTCATATTGTTGATGCTCAATTTTTTTCAATATTTATATGCAAGTCTATTTCACACAAGTTTGGTGGATGATGTGGGGTTACGATGACAATACATTCATCATTGTCTAGATCATGTTTCTTTCATAATTGAATTAGGTTTTGTTGATGTTCTATATTTTTCTTAAAAATTTTATAATATTATAATGAATTTTTTTTGAGACTAGTAGTTATTCAAGATCTTCCTCATTGAGTAAAGATAGCTACAAGAGACACATGCCCTAGGGGCATATTTTTGTCTCTATGTGCATGTTCTAAAGAGTTAATTTACTCAAGAATGTATTGATTAGACATGAGGAGAGGGAAAAGATGATGTGGGAATTATTAGTTGGATAAATTATTATGTTGATTACATGATGTATTGGTATACAAGGACATGGATAAACTAACATCAGAATTATTATTTGTATTGATTTTTATGATGATTACATGATGATATAATGTATTTGTACACAAAGATATAAAAAATGATATGGGCATTTAGTTATATCAATGGTGGATGTGATTTTTTATGTGTATGAAGATACTTATATGTATGTTCATGAATCTCATGTGTATGAGCATAGGTATGCATTTGTTCATGAATATTATTTGTATGCACATGCATGCATTTTTATATTTTATTTTATGTATGTGTAATGTTGATTATATGTATGGAATGTATGCATATTATGATAATTATGATGAAAAGAGGCGTAGACTAACAAATGATCTTATGTTTATGGGTAATTGCAAGAAGTTGGGTCCTCATTCAGAGGAAGTTTTCCCAACATTGAGAATCCTACTAGAAATACATGCATTTAGAAATAAACGCATACACATTTAGGTTTGGGTGCCCAAACCAAAAATCAGAAACATGTATGTGTTTAGCTTTATACACCCGAGCCTAAATGTGTATGCATTTTCAAAAAATAAAAAATTTAAAACTGACTGGTCAAGCCCATTTTCAATTGGACTATAACAAACAAAGACGACCAGTGAGGAAAATTTTATATGCATATACATTTGGAGAATTGCCACCAGCCCTGATCAGTGTTTTTTACCTTCCAAGTATGTGTTGACACCTAATTTTGCGAGTATTAAATAGATAGGGAAGTATGCTTCACTGATATATTCTTCTTCCTTTTTTATTTAATAATGTATATTATTTAAAAATCCTAATGATTGTTCCATGTATGCAATTTTCAAGTATAAACACCTGTTAGATTACATGGAAAAATCAAAATGCTTTATTGT
>MU224487.1:72523-89384 GCA_018584345.1 Thuja plicata
AAAATCAAAATTACACTATGGAAGATGATCTTTATATGATTCCCCAAGATGCATATGAAGAAGAAAATACCTACCAGACATGTGAAGAAAATAATAACTCTATCCCTAGTTTCATACCTAAGATGATGAAACATTTATTTTGTGTTGCATACATCAGAGAAGAGAGTGTGAAATAAAATGAAATGGTAATTGATTCATGTATGGCTGACTCTTCTGACAATTTAACATGTGAAGTAAATGCAGATAATGAAGTAGATCAAGAAGAAAATCTCCTCAGTACAGAACAAATTTCAGATTTTTTGGATGTTGAATATCATAAGTATGTGCAAAAGAATAGTCCCAATTATTTCTATACCCATCCAGATAAGCATATTCAGGTTGTATTTGATGAAATAGAAAGTAAATCTCAAGAGGCTAAAATACTTCAAGAAGAAAATATTTCTATGAAAGATTCCCAAAATTTCCTGAACAGTGAAAACAAAATATTGCAGAATGAATCATATGTACATGAGGAGGTCTTAACAGATAAAGATTTTGATCTTATGGGTCAAGAAGATGAGATTTTGAAGGATATATTCAATAATTATATTTTTTGTCATCCTTCGAATAATAATTCATTGTGCAATGAGGATTTGAAAATGAGATCTCATGAACATGCTTTACCTACATTCAAAAATTCATTGAGAGAGAGTTCAAAAAATAATAAAATTAGAAATCATCTTCTATAAATGGCACAGGTTGTAAAATCAGAAAATGTGTTGCAACATGAGGGGAAAAATCAGATTTATGGCATTCAAATTTCTGATCATTATTATGAAGCTTTCAATCTTCTTCAGTTTCTATGTGATACAAGGAAGGATTTGCAATATAATGAATCTTCAACTAGGCAAAGGATACATTGGATAAGAAGTTACAGAAATAAAGGTTATCATATCAAATACAAAGGAAGTTACAACAGTTTATTTCCAGTTTAGATGACACTGATGGCATTTGTCCATAAAGGGAGTCATGATCAACTTGTTCAAAATAATGATCTAAGTAATAATAATATCTTCACAATGATCTTGTTGCTACTTGATCAAAACCAAGTCTTTGATAGAGGAAAGCACTACGTTCAGCTATTTGATTATAGCATCTCAGGGAGTTGTTTCATCCTTTGTGTATTATATTATTTTTGAGTTATTTTAGTTATTTTAATAGATTCAATTTCTTGCATACCTTTAAATTAGTATTTTGTTTTATATGCACTTTACATTAGTGGTGTGATATCAGTCTTCACTCATGCCGAGAAGAAAATGGGGAATTTGATGCCATATGCCGAAACAAAAATATAACAAATCAGAGAGTTGAAAGGACAACTTCGTGCTTACTTTCAAGGGAAGTATATTCTCTCTATTTTTTTTAAGTATTTCATATTTTTATGCCTTGGAGAATTGTACATCCTAACATTAATAGTTTGAATATAATTATATATTATAGTGTTACATTATTTTGTTGAAATTATATTAATATTCAATTTTTCATAATTATATTATGTGCGATTATAAGCGCTGGGGAGTACTCGACAATGTTTTTTGAGTGAATAGAGAGCTTATTTCGCATGCCAGTTCATTTTAGATAACACTTTGTCCCATTTTCAGCTTGTTAAAACAACATACAAATAGTAGAGAATTTGATTCCCGTGCAAATGATTTAGGCCTGTTTTTGGGGTCACTTTGAAGCAAAATAAGATTTTTTTTGTGCCCCAGATGTTCCCAGCCAAGTTGTATATGAGTTGGGGACATTTTTTAGAAGAAATTAAGCACTTTTTGGTGTCAAAACATTTTCAAAATAGCCCATATTTATTAATTACGGGCTGGACTGGTGAAACTGGCGAACAACCAAATAAGTGACTGGAAATTTTTTAAACAAATATCAACGATAGTGTTGGAAATACAATAATGGGAAAGCAAGATACTGAGAGGGGGGGGTGAATCAAATCTTCAAAATTAAACACTTAAAATAAACTGATCCACATTCATACATAAATGAATCTAATGTAATCTCAAATAGCATCCACACTATGAAATAAGTAACAATTACATAATAACTTGGTAACCCAGAAACCCAAATAGGTAAAATTGTGGTGGGGATTGTTAGCACTGCACCAAGAAAATTTTCCAATTTCTAGCATTGGCTATTTTCCCGCACTTTCTGGTTTAAAATCCCATGTCTTACTGCGCTAAAAGGGTTAAAATTCATTAATTGTGTTCTGTTTTAAGTATTTTTCGCTCAGTCGCGTTGGTCTTTTAACATGTTTTCAAGTTGTACGAGCAGGCGATGAGTCATCAGATTCTAAAATCATACAGTTGCGATAAGATTGTGTCAAGTCATGATCATTTGCGTGAGTGAGCGGTTGGGGTATTAAATATTGTAAATTGCACAGTCGCAATGTTTTGTGAAAGTCGGGTTGTATGTTTGCTACTGAGCGGGTTAGGAATGATTTTGTTTATCGCTCACTCGGGAGGAATTAACTTTTTCAAAAATAGGTCCAGCGAGTCCACGATGACTTGAAACCTTGTGTATCGAACAGTCGCTTTAAGGTTATGTTGTTCACTTTATGCTCTGCGACCGAGCGTACCTTGTTTAAAATGAAGTAGTCGCATACCCGCGTTAAGTTTCCATGTCGGTCTTTCAAGTCAGCGACTACGCGACAAAGTGAGATTGTAGAGGTCGCTCACTCGCTTAAGTTCTAACTCATCTGTATTTTGCAGTGCAAGTCAACGATAAGTGCATGTAGGAGTTATTAAGTTGAAGGTTCGCTGCTCACTCGCAGAGATATTTTTCAAAGTTCTAAAAGGTGTGCAAGTGGGCGATTATGAGATCATTCATCACTTCGCTCACTCGCTGATGCTTTGAAAGTTTGAAAAGTGAGCTCGCGAGTGTGCGATAAGGAAAAGAAGAGGGATATCACTTACTTGCCCATGAATAAAGGCAAAAAGAAATTTGTTAGTGAGTATGCAATTAAAGAAAGAAGGTTGACAGTCGCACACTCGCAGTCAGTGATGTGGTTAAGTTTTCAAGCTCGCGAGTGCGCGATGGGAGAAAAATGAAACTGTCGCTTAACCGCTCACAGATTTGAAAAAGGAAAAAGGGGACAGTGGGTGCACGCTAGGAAATTTTTAAGATTTTAATGTAGAAGCTCGCTCAATCATGAAGAATTAGGCCATAGAGATTTTTCAACAACGATTTTGCAACCGAATGAAGAACAAGGGCCATCGCTCACTCGCTAAGTGTTGTAAGTTGGAGTGTTTTGCAGCGCGAGTGAGTGACCAGATAAAGTGTGTGATGAAAATGAACATCACTCACTCGCTCAGATCCAAAACCAATGATTTCAAAGCTAGCAGGTATACGATTACGAAATGATTAAGAAATGAATGTGTACTTGCTCACTTGTGAAGATTCAGATGAAGTTGAATGTTGAGCCACGAGTATGCGACAGGCTAAAGAAAAGGTAATATCGCACACTCGCAAGAACCCAAAAAGCAAAGTGTAGAGAGATAGCGAGTATGCAACTGCAAAATGATGAAGTGCAAATTAGGTCATCGCTCACTCGTAGAAGATGAAAACCAAGGTAAAAATAGACGGTGCGTATGCGACTGGTTAAAGTAGAAGGTCACATCGCTCACTCACAAGGACTATTCTAACTATGAGTAAAGTATAGTGGGTTGGCACCAGATTGACAAGTGGCTAGTTTTAGGCTTACGAATGCAAAAAGGAGAAAAGTGTACACTCTTTTCCAACTAGGATCAACCAGTGTGAATTAATGGCAGCATTAGTGACAGAATGATGATTTCATGACAGTGCAAGTGCAAGAATTTGGCATTCAAGTGGACAAGACATAGGATTAAATGGCTATAAGTTTAAATGATTGAGTTTGATTCTGTACAACTCTCATTTCTGCATCCTGAGATTTTCTACGAAGATCAAAAAGTCTTGTTAGTCTGGAGAATTTTATCTAAGACAGTAAAATTCAAAGAAGAAGGATGAGTCAAGCTATTGTTCCCGCTACCTCACAAGGGTCTGAGAAGAAGAAAGAAGTCACATTGAAGAAGTATACGGAAGAATTTTCTGAGTTGCTTCCTGGAACTCTGAATACAAACAGTGCAAACTGGGATGAATGGAAAGACAAATGGTGTCAATGCAAAAATCTGATAACCCCAAATTATTCTGGTAGTACTTTGTTTCATTATTTTTGGAATAATAGGATCAAACCAGTCCCAATTTGTAATCCATGGGATTTGAATATGATGAAATTGATTGTGCCTAATGTCTATGTTGACATAGGTCTTATTAAAGAATTAGCCAAAAACTATTACCCAGTAGCTAGGGTAATCAGGAAAAGGAACAAAGAGACCCTAGTTTCCATAGATAGGAGGTCAGTGGTAGAAGTATTTGGAATCACTAGTGCATTATGCACAGACATTGATTTGAAGAAGATTAAGGCAGACTATGTCAAAAGAGAGCATCTGATTAAGCAATATGAAATGCCTAAATTCATGCCCAGAGTAGATAGGCACCTGGTAAAAATTCTAGACAATTTCAAACAACCTTTTGACCTATCCCTGTTTCATAATTATGTAAAATGCATAGTCTATGGTTTGAGCAGAGTTCTAGGATTTGATGGAGATTCTACAGTCTCTCAAGAATTACTTATGATGGCAATGAACATCCAACACCCAAAGGTCAACACTGATTATGACTATGTTGGATACATAGTTGATGCTATCCATGCTGCATTATTAGAGATATAGTCAAATACTCCAACACCTACTTTTAAGCATTACTCTCATCTAATGTACATGATTTTTTATTATAACAGAGCATCAATGGATAAAGAGCTTGAGGTGTTTGTCTCAGAGTATGGTGTAGATGCACCAATCCAAAGATGGACTCAGGTATGGGATATTTCATCCATCAACTCATCATTTGTATGCTTCTGCAACTGGATTGTGGATCCAATTTTCATTTTTTTAGGAACAGACATGCACAGGCTTCCTTTTGAGGTTAGAAAGATTCTGAGACCTTGGGAGTATGTCCCAAATTGGCCTATCTCTCATAATTGGGCTGATTTCTTTTTTTTTATTACATTACTATCATTAGAGTATATGGTTGTACTCAGCCTCCTCACATTCTTCCCAAGTTTGTTCCTCCTAGGATTGCATTCTTAGAATTTGTATGGCAAATTATTTGGGTAGATAAGGAATTTCTAGAGGGGCACAAGAAGGGAACTTTTATCCCCAGGTTATGGCTAGGTTTTGATTCCTCCATTGGGAAAAGGGTGTTTGATATGATAAATGATTTCTTAAAGCAATACAGAATGTCTGCAGTGATTGCCAGATTCTATGATCCTGAGAAGTTTGTGCAGACAACCCTAAAAAGAATGACCCTTGGCAGAAAATTAGAGACTATGAGCCATTGGATGATGAGGATGTTGTGAGGAACAAACTAAATAAATAGGAAGTTCAGGATAGGAGAAGGAAGTGGAATGACCTCCTGAGAGCAGAATCTGAATGGAAAGAATCAGATAATTCATTCTCTGGTTTTTTCCCTAATCTCCCATATTTCCAAAGGATAGAGGAAATGCTAAAATCCTATGAAACTCTAATGTCACAAGTGCCACAATTCAGTGTTGAAGATGCACAATCTAAAGGGTCCCCAATTCCAGTTGCACTACATGATCAAGAACACCAAGAAAAATAGGAGGAGGAACAACAAAAGGAAGAACAACATGAAGATGAAGATGTAGGGGAAGAAGCTAGTGAAGAGGCTACTTCAGCTAGAGAGCCACCAAGAAAGAAATAGAAGAAAGAGCATAAAATGGTGCAAGATAGGAAAAGCATGGCAAAAGCCATGATATCAAAGCATGGTAAGTACTTCAGAAGATTGAAGAGACAGTTGCAGAAGGAGCCTAAGGCTGGGGGCCAAGGAGACAATCAGATGGTGTTATTTGAAAAGGATGACAAGAGGGTCATGATGGCCAATGAATTCATGAAATATGATGAGTTCATAAAGTCTCAAGAGTTCAAGACTTTCTTGGTTAAATTGAAACAAAAGAATTTGAGACAAGAGCTAACTGTAGAAGAAGAGAATGTAGATAAAAATGAGGAAATTGTACAAACACTCTAGGATTATGATCCTGAGAGTGAACAGATTATAGTAGAACAAGCCAGGCTGCTAGTGCAGAATAGTGGTGTGATGTTGATGCCTGGTTGGGATCTACAGTCCACTTTCATCATTGATCAAATTAGGAGGCAAGAAGATCCTCTGCTGAAGACAGAATTTGAAATGGATGAAGTTTTGAAAGGATCAGGGTTTGATCCTAAATCCAAAACCATAGCAATATGGTCACTAGCTCCTGCCAGACAGAAGCCCTTAGTCATGACCATCAGAGAAGAAAAAAGGGCAAACAGGATGATATGGAACTTGCAAAATACTTCAGATACTGAGATAGATCAGTTAATGACATAGATTTCATTCATGAACTTGGCAAAAGTTGATGACCTATCCAAGAGGTATGAGATAACTTTTGGCCAAATGATGGCCCTGGCAAAGAAACATGAAGAAGTGGTGGTCCAAAACCACACATTAGAAGAGGAAATTGTCAAACTAAAAGAGGAGTTAATAGAGAGTAAAAGGGAAAAAAACTCCAACCCTTGAGGAGGTGGCTAAAGTTGTGACAGATGTTGTCAAATGAGTTAAGGAAGACTCTACATTGGCAGAAACACAATCAAAAGACATATCATAGGAAAAGGGCATGAATGCTATGTCTGTCATATTGCTCATATTGCAGCACATAATTGAAGTCCTAAAACAAAAAACTGACATAGTGTACACACTGTATGGGTCATTACAAGAGGCCTCAAAGATAGCTACAAAAGCTATGGTGTTCTTAGAGCCTGCTTTCAAATTATGGTCAGGGAAGGAAAGAATTTTGGATAAGTTAAAAACGGCCATGTTGTACAATGATAATTTCCCAAATAAAGTGACAAACACCATTGAGATGGTCAGTAAATTGAATGACACCGTTGCCTTTTTCAATGGCAAATCTGATTTAATAGACAACAAGTTGCAATTATTTGGTGATCAATGTCCATCATTGATCCCAAAAATTTATGATGAGATAGGTGTGTTGAAAGCACAATCAGATTGGGTAGCTGGTTTTGATTCTATATAAACCAACACTTAGAAAAGGACACAAATACAGAATATTGCAATGACCTAATTGATAGCCTTTTCAAAATCAAAAGAGATATGGCTAAATTTGTTTCTGAGGCCAGAATTGCCATGGATGCCAGGTGGGTAGAAGCTGTTGCAAAGTTGGAGGAAGAAAAGACCTTTGATTGGCCCACCACCAAAGAGGTAAATAGGTGGGAGGCAAATCTAAAAGGATGAGGAGGACATTGTCAACAATAAAAACAAACCTTGTTCAGACTTTGCAAATAGATGCCACCCGTATTCTGTTACAAAATTTTGTTTCTTGTCTGTTGCAAGGTTGTTGAAAAAGATTTTTGTAAATATTTCCCAGTACGTCGGTAGCTTATTGCATCCTTAATTATAAAAGGATTCAAAGACTACTGGGAAAGGGATAGCCATTTCATTTTGGAGAATGCAAAATATAATTGTAAACTCTAGGTTTGAGACCAATATATAGTAGGTTTTTGGAGAAATATTTGTTCAATGTAGCAAGCGATCCTGATTTTTGAATAAACTCCAGTTCACAGTTTCTGAAGCATATAATGAGTATTGTGTCTTCATTTTAGTATTTTGAATTTTGTTTAAATTTAATGTTTAAGGAATGTTCAATTTGTATGTATGTCAGGCAGATTATGAAATACTTCTAGGGTTCTTTCAAGGAAAGACTAAAATGCCTTAGGAATGTTTCAATAAGATTTAGGGTATAAAATGAATTTGATGAATTAACTTGATTAAGTGTATTGAGATAGATGTACAAGGTATATCTATGTTTATGTCAGATGTTGTAATTGTCTTAAGTTTTGTTCATGGTCAAGCTGGTTAAAATTGCTCATAAGTGACTCCATGCCCTAGAATTGAACACTGGTCTATTTCCATTTAATCAAGTGACTATCATTATTAAAATTAATCTTTACTTTCAGTCTAGTTTGTTTTAGTAGAAGTTACAGTGATCAACCCCTGTAATTTCATCCACAGTTAATTAGAATAATTCAGTGATTTCATTATTCTAAGTTTAAAGGGTAATCCCGCTCGAGTTAGTGGAGCTCAAAGTGTAGGTGGTTCCAAAATCTTGTGTCTATGGTTCTACATCTTGCTTGATTAGTTTCTGGGATAAATGGAGCAAGCTCTCTAAGAACTATTTTCATATCAGCAAGAAAAATAACTAATAGGGATGACACCCACAAAATTCTCCACTACTGTAGTTATAAAGTGTACCGGTTAAGGTTACAATGTTTGACTACAAAATGTAATCTACCCTGTGAAAGGTCTGCTCTATTAAAAGATTTAGATCATTACAATCTACCTTGTTAAAGGATTTAAACTTACAATGAAGTAAGCACACTGTTAAGAGATAAATAAAGGCCTGTTAAAACCACTCTATTAAGAGATTTTCACCTGATGCAATGATTAAAAAGTCTCAAGTATTGATCCTTCGATATGCACTCTGATGTTGATGACAGATCTCCTCTTTTCAGTATCTCTTCTGATCTTATAATCTGATATACCTTTACTCTGATGTTCACTGTGTTATGCTCTGCTTGATCTCTGCTTCTGAACAAAATAACCCTCTGTGCATTTCACTTCAAAATGCAGTCACTTCTACAATTGCTCTTTTGCCTCTTGCACATACAAAATAGGGTTTTGAAGCAATCTAATATATCTATACAGATCTGACAGTGAGATCTAGATCAACAATCAAGATCCAATACCCATACCATGATGGTATTACAATTAATGGTTAAAATGAGTAATGCATAAGATAAAACAATTAAATGCATAATTAACTCCGTATAAGAATATTAAATGCACACATAAGTCGGCCCAAAAAGCTTATACAAGTCAACCAGATCACTTGTCCTTAAAGTTTGTATCATTCTTGACAAGTATACAAAAATTGTCCTGCTCGGCACTTGACTGTCTATCGCTTGGCATTTAACATCTCTGTCTCTACTCAGCTCGGAAATGTAACTTGGCTCGACAATGTAACTAGTCATACTGAAAAACTGCTCGGCAATGTTGCTCGGCCTTGTATAGTTTTAGCTCGGCCATAGTGATAGCCAACTAAAACTGCCTAATGAAATGACTAAGTGTTGGGCACTAATCATCAACAGAACTTAGAGATTAATAATCTCCCCCTTTGATATTAGTGGCAAAAACACTTATCATTGCTTCCATACATTTCATCAAAATATTGCCTAAGTACGCTAAGTACTCCCCCTAGGAATATACTTATACAAAAAGTCTACAATGCCTTCAAAAATTATATACAAGTGTACCTTTGTTGTACTGATGTATCCTTTCATAACTCCTTACCAACTTCCTTACTAACTTCCTCCTTCAGTAGTACTAACTTCCCCCTTGTTTTTGTCACTGATTTCTGGTGGGGTTAAGTTTTACTTATCCAAAAATTACTTATGAAGTTGCAGGGTGGATTCAAATGTTGTATCCTAGCTTTCCTTTGCAACCTTCATAACTTCCAGTTTTATTTCTAGCTCGGCAACTAGACTCACTAAACTTTCTGCAGTCGATAGATTTGCACTGCTCTATGATAACTCCTTAGCTTTTGAGAGTTCCTTCTGTATTACCTCCAAATGAGGCAACAAGCTTGTCTAAATAGTTATCAACTTGGCCCTTATTCGACCATCTTCAGCCATAAGCTCGGCTATTCTCCTTTGTGCATTTATCAACTTATTAAAATATAAAGAACTAGATGTAGTATCTTTACCTAAACTTATACCAGTTGATCTCAAATCTAATTGTAGCTTCTCAACAAGCTGTAAATTATCATTTGTGAAAAATTCAACATCACATAATTTCCTATACAAAGAATAAACATTAGCTGTAACTTTCTCTAAGATTTCTACAAGAATAGAAATTTCAACCTGTTTTGTTGCTATCTCTTCTGAGATCTTCTCTAGAACTTTGCTCTCAAATCTTCTCCGGGACCATTGTAGAAGCTTCTCATTGATGTCTATGTCCTCATCTGTTACTTTCTGTACAATGGTGACTAGTTGATCTATGATTGGAGCATGAGGCACTTCATCCTCTAAGTCAAAAGCCTTTGTAAATGTCTTTGATGTCATGCAACACCTTCTTTTGCTTTTGTTCTATCTTCATTTCTTCCTGTCTCTTCTTCCTTTTAAGTAGTTCTTGAAGAGTCCCAATTTGTTCAAAAGATAACTCATTGGGATCCCATTGTGGAATCACAATGACTTCATCTAGTGTTACATCTAAAATCTATGACTTCTTCTTCAAGATCTTCTTCTTCTTCATTTTTGGAGAACTTATGCTCGGCAGCATAATATCTTTCCCTTTGACAGTTTTAGTCTCCAATGCCTCCTTCAATTTTGTCAATATAGTCTGTGGATTCAGCATACCATCGGTTTTAGGACCTGTGGGAGTGGATGCTGCAGAGTGTGGTATCTCAACCAACACTTGTGTTGCATCTTCTTCTTTAGGCTTATCAACAACATCTGTTGTTACTACTCCACTATCTAAAACTTTCTTCACAACCTCTAATATAGGTGGATCTTGTGAAGTTACTTCTTATTCATTTGCTTGTCGTTGTCCTTCACTTTGCTAAATATTGCCAACTTCAATTTTCTCACCAGATGCTATGGACTTCTCTTGTTTAGTATCAATTGCCTTAATAGGTGAATCAGGTTCTTTTACACTTGGCATCTATTGTTCCTTGGCATTCAAATTGCTTAGATCGTCAACTATATAATCCATAGGACTGTCTGTAGTCAGATCAATAGAGTTTTTTGCATCTAATGCATCATTGGTCATGTCCTTTTCTTTTGCAATTTGATCTTTAAGTATCTGTGGTTCAAGGGTAGTCTTTTCTTCAACTTTTGTCTGTTGCTTAGATGACCCTTCACCAGATTTCTTATCTTTTGGAACGGCTAGTCCAAAAATCTCTTTCTAGATTCTTGTGCTTTTTTGTACTACACCTTCTATGTCATTCTTCAGAACAACATATCCTCTGAGTTTGGGAACAAACCTACTCTTATAATCCTCTATGAATTTGGCTCTTTGTTTAGAGGTTAACTCAGGAATTATCTTTGCTAGGGTTCCTTCCCTAATCTATCTTTCAGTGGAAAGTGCAAATTCCAATTTGTTGGACAGAAAGTCATATAGTTCATCAGGAACATGATTTCCTATCTATGTAGGAGTCAATTTGAAGGTACTCATCATGTCCAAGAGTGCTTCCTAAACTTTGTTCCTATCTATTGTTTTCAACTTGTCATATTTGATGAACTTAAATGTTGCTAACCCTGCTGAATTCCTTAAAGTATCACATACCTCATCAATGCTTTCTGGTTTCTTGAACTGAGTTGTAGGTATGTTTTTGGGTTCATCAGTTTCTGTCAACTCCTCATCACTATCTAGCCTCAGATTTAATTTCCTTCTTGGTCTTTTTGCTGGCTTACTCAGCTCAGCCTTAGGAGCAACCTTTGCTTCCTTACCAAAAATAATTTCTGCAACTTTTCTCTTACCATATACTTTTGCTTGCAATTCTACTGGGAAAGTAATAGTAGATGCTCTTGTCCTTGGAAAATTAGCTATAGGAGGTGTAACCTTGGGTTTGGCTCAGCTAGGCTTGGTTACTATGACAATTGATGGCTTCTTGCCCTTAGCTTTCTTTGTAACTTCTTCTGATGCACTAACTTCCTCCTCAGTAGAAATATCCTCACCTTGTCCAATCGAAAGACCTAGAGGTGCATCCTTAAGTTATTCATCACTACCCAAGCCAACCATTTTCTTCATATTTTTCACTATCATCTTTCTTTTCCTCTCCATAGTTCCTTCATTCAAACTTCTAGAGATCTTAGCATTAGCTTCATCAAAATTTCCAAATCTCTCTGTTGTGGTCTCAATTGCCTCGGCTAGGAGTGCAGTGATGGCGGCTGATGCTTTATCAACATTAATCTCATATGGAAATGGCTCTAAACTTGTTATTATAGGAGTCATTGCCTTGATATAAGTGTTATCTGTATCAACTATAAAATAGATTTCCTCATAGTGCTTCTCCACTAGTGACTTAGGAATCCTAGTCCTTAATCTCATTCTCTTCTTGAATTCTACAAAATAGATACCCATAATGCTATTGAAATTGCTTCCTAATTTCTCTATGCATTCACTAATCTGAACTGTAATGGGTCTATCCTTCTTCCAAACAATATTTCCCAGTGTAGGAAATGTGTCCTGAATGTAGAAAAATATACATGCTAGTAAAGAACCAAACTTACATGACGAGCTCTTAGCCTTTCTGATTGATATAAGGTTCTCAGCTAACTATGTCTGTTGTAGCTCGAAAAGATCATATGTGTGATTATTCTTCACAATTTTCCATGCCTAATCAACTATTGTATAGGGAACACTGTCCAATCTGCTGGACTGATGGAACTTGTGTGCAATTACCCTTACTCCAAAATCAAGTTCTAGCTTAGTAATTGTAGAGATAGTCATACCTTTGTTGTTCCATACTGCTCCAGTGTTCAATGTAATTTCCTCGTTCTTGTTATCCCTCATTGTCTGCTTTCCCTTCACTACAGGATATCCAGTCACCTGATGAATCATGCTTCTGGTGATTTTGACTGGTCCATTATCTAGCCACATACTCATGTCATGAACTTGGCTAAGGATAACCTTGATCCATTCATCTTTGAAACCTTGGGGAAAATCTAGGGCATGAGTTAACCCTTCTTCAGCTAAGTGTTTGAATTCTGCCTTCAGAACTCCATTATCACACAGTTTGTTGTAGGATTTCCTTAATTCATTATCACCTACTTCTCTAATTTTAAACATATAACATGATCTAACATCATGAATCATAAGTACCTTGGGAGGGATGGATGAGAGGGCTCTTGTTAAATCACTCTGTATCACACTTTCAGGGATGGCTTGAAAGTTGAGAGGTTCACATTCATCACTCTGAATCAACTGAATTTGTTCTGGTTATGCCTCCATACTCTTGGCTGGTGCGAAAGAACTTGCAACCATAATTATGAAATTTAGGGTTTGAGAGATAGAATACCTTGGCAAGTGATGTTTTGCACTGTTCTCTATTTACTATTCACTTTAAGATTTCCGACGGCACACTGATGAAATCTTCATTCCTAGCTTCATTAAGATCAATTCTGCAAATCGCTTCAATCGCTCCATAAATAGTAAAATCACAAGGTAAAAATGAAATATCAATTGTTCATCCTTTATAAGCTATGAAAGGTCAAGGTAGGTGAGCATTAAATGTTTTTCCCATTGAGTTAGTGTAAGCCAGCTATCCTCGGCCTTAACACAACTTGCATCCCACTCGGCTCACTACACTCGGCCTTCATAGAATTTTACTCGGCCAACAAAACTTGACACTTACTAAAGAACTCGGCTTTAGTGTCCATGATAGATGCTCGGCACCTATAGTACAATTTTCTCATTTCGGCATTTTGTCTTCAAATATGTCCTAGTGCATCTTTACATATGCAAATATGGACTTTTTGTACATTTCATGTTAGGAACTGATGTAAGATAAGGATTTTTAAATACAATTCCTTACATACCTCTTTCTCTTAGTTGGAGATGATGTGATCACCTAATCCATTCTATTGGGTGACCTCGGCTTCATTAGCTTTGCTGCTACATGGTTCAGACTTCTTAACCCATGTCTTGTTCATCTGTTCTCTAATTTTCTCAGCTGTAGGTGCAGGTACTCTATTTTTGCAATCTTTCCTTGTATGGACAATTTTCAGACAACTATGACAAACTAGGCTTCCATTCATCCAAATTTTAGTCTTTCCTCTGAAATGTGTCCTTATGCAGTTTTCTGGAACATGTCCATACTCACCACAGTAATGACAACTATGCCATGTGTTGTAATCCCAATTGTAAGTATTGCCTTTTCTTGGTGATTTCTCTTGTACCTTTGATTTCCATTGTTGTTTACCTTTAGATCTGCAATCTTGTGCTCTATGACCATATTTGTGACAATTATAGCAATTACCATTTAATCTAGGTGTTTTACTTGCCTTTGCCTTACATTCACATGCTTGATGTCCAAACTTATTACAGTTAATGCAATAACCATTAAAGTTAGTTTTAGGATTGGACTTACCATTCTTGCTTTGGCAAATGTTTGTTGTATGACTTGGTTTTCCACAGTGGTGAAAAATAGGTTTCTTTTTTCTCGGCTTTGCATTCTTTCTTTCACCTTTCTTAGATGATTCTCCATCTTCAGTGGTTGTATGTTGTTCAGTGTGACCTAACCCAGAAGAATCTTTAGGTCTTCTTTATACTTCCACCAGTTGTTCAAAGTAGTTCATAGCTGCACTTGGATCATTTACTCTGTTATTAATTTCTTTCTCAGATCTCAATTTATCTTTCAATTGACTGTTCTCGGATCTAAGATTAACAATCTCCAAGTCTTTCCTATTGATCTCCTGATTCACAAGTAGTAGTTGATTTTCCATGTCCACTTGATTGACTGTCATTGTTTGCACATCATGTGTTCTTTCATCAAGTCTGGTAGTCAGCATTCTCTTGTCTTCTTCTGCCATAGCCTTGTCATCTTCGGCTTTCTTTTTATGTTCAAAAACTTCACACATTCTTATTGATTGGGCTTCTTGTTCTTTTTTCAAGTTTTTGACTTCTTCACATAGTGCACTATTCTTTTCCAGGAGATTTTCTATTATTGCATCGCTCTTAGTAGAATCTCCATTCTGAAATAGATTTGTGGTGTCCTCTTCCTGATAATGAGTGTCATTCATTTGTTTGGCCAAATCTTTCCTTGCAGTCAAGGACTTCCTTAACTCTTATCTTGTAGTGTCAAGCTGTTGGAGTGCTAGCTAAACATCAATCTTTTGATTCTCAATGACTTTACTCATCTTGTAGATCTCCATTTCAAGATCTTAATTCTCAACCTGATTATAACCTTTTTAGAGAACTCTGCTCTGATACCAGTTATTGGAAATACAATAATGGGAAAGCAAGATACTGAGAGGGGGGTGAATTAGATCTTCAAAATTAAACACTTAAAATAAACTGATCCACATTCATACATAAATGAATCTAATGTAATCTCAAATAGCATCCACACTATGAAATAAGTAACACATTACACAATAACTTGGTAACCCAGAAACCCAAATAGGTAAATCTGGGGTGGGGATGACACCCACAAAATTCTCCACTACTGTAGTAATAAAGTGTACAGGTTAAGGTTACAATGTTTGATTACAAAATGTAATCTACCCTGTGAAAGGTCTGCTCTGTTAAAAGCTTTAGATCATTGCAATCTACCTTGTTAAAGGATTTAAACTTACAATGAAGGAAGCACTCTGTTAAGAGATAAATAAAGGCCTACTAAAACCACTCTATTAAGAGATTTTCACCTAATACAATGATTAAAAAGTCTCAAGTATTGATCCTTCGATATACACTCTGATGCTGATGACGAATCTCCTCTTTTCAGTATCTCTTCTGATCTTATAATCTGATATACCTTTACTCTGTTGTTCACTATGTTATGCTTTGCTTGATGTCAGCTTCTGAACAAAATAACCCTCTGTGCATTTCACTTCAAAATGCAGTCACTTCAATAATTGCTCTTCTGCCTCTTGCACATACAAAATAGGGTTTTGAAGCAATCTAATATATCTATACAGATCTGACAGTGAGATCTAGATCAATGATCAAGATCCAATACCCATGCCATGATGGTATTACAATTAATGGTTACAATGAGTAATGCATAAGATAAAACAATTAAATGCATAATTAACTATGTATAAGAATATTAAATGCACACATAAGTCGGCCCAAAAATCTTATACAAGTCGGCCGGATCACTTGTCCTTGAAGTTTGTATCATTCCTGACAAGTGTACAAAAATTGTCCTACTCGGAACTTGACTGTCTGTCGCTCAGCATTTAACATCTCTGTCTCTACTCGGCTCGGCAATGTAACTAGGCATACTGAAAAACTGCTCGGCAATGTTGCTCAGCCTTGTATAGTTTTAGCTTGGCCACAGTGATAGCCAACTAAAACTGCCTAATGAAATGACTAAGTGTTGGCCACTAATCATCAACAGAACTTAGAGATTAACAGATAGTTACAACCAAAATGGTTGGTACAAGGTGATAGAAATGGAAAATCTTATATTAAAGAGTTGTCCTTAGCCTCAAACTTCAGAGCATCTTGCTGCTTTAGAGATAATATGTCTTTAGCATAATAATTTACAAAATTGATTTGATCTAGGAGTGTGTAACTAATAACCAGCATGAGGCAATTCAAAAATTTATGCAGGGAGTTTTTATATTATTTAATTTTATATATTTTTCAATTTTGGATTCTTCTTTTGTTATTATGTTTCGATTGGTTTGCTTCTTCCAGAGATGACCGGACTCTCGCTGCATCCAGGCACGAATGCACGTCCCCAATTGGAGCCACTATTGACACCTAATTTTGCGAGTATTAAATAGATCGGGAAGTATGCTTCACTGGTATATTCTTCTTCCTTTTTTATTTAATAATGTATATTATTTAAAAATCCTAATGATTGTTCCATGTATGCAATTTTCAAGTATAAACACCTGTTAGATTACATGGAAAAATCAAAATGCTTTATTGT
>MU224487.1:89484-132842 GCA_018584345.1 Thuja plicata
GATGTAGCATCTACTTCCAAATACTTTGAAATAATGAACATTAGGTTTATAGCCATACCATAATTCAAAAGGTGTCTGGTTACTACCTTTCTTCAGTTGAACTCGGTTCAAGGTGAAAATTGTAGTGTTGATGGCCTCCTTCCAGTATTTGGTAGCAACATTCTTTTCAATCATTAGGGTTCTGGCACAATCCATAATGGATCTGTTTCTTCTTTCTGCTATTCCATTTTTTTGTGGTATGCCAGGGGCAGATACTTGTCTTTTAATTCCTCTCTCATTACATAATTCATTGAACTCATTATAAATGAATTCTCTTCCTTTGTTATATCTTAGTCATTTTAGTTTCTTTCCTCTTTCCTTTTCAACTCTTGAAAGATACCATTTGAATTTCTGAAAAGCTTCTAATTTCTCTCTAAGAAACATGACAGTCATCATTCTGGAATGATCATCAACAAATATAATAAAATAATTCTCTCCAATATATCTTGTTGTTCCAATTAGTCCACAAAGGTCAATATGTGCCAATTCCAAGACTTCATCAGTGTTGTAATTCTTTCTTTTGAAACTTGTCTTGCTCATCTTTCCAATTTGACATTGTTTGCATATTGCTAACTCAGGTTTCTTCAAAATGGGAATACCTCTGACTCTCTTTTTCTTTCTTATGTTTACCATATTATCAAAATTTACATGACACAACCTTTTATGCCATAACCATCTTTCTTCTACTTGTGCAATAAAGAATTAACCTTCAGTGAGATCAAGATAGAATATATTACCTTTTTTTTTCCTGCCAGTTTTGACTAGGTTCCCTTTACCATCCGGGAGCTTGGCCTTACCATTCATGAATTCTACCTTGAAGCCAATGTTGTTCAGCTATGCTACACTGAGTATATTTCTTCTCAATCCTTCAACCCAATAAGCATTATCACATTTGATTCCTTATGTCAGAGTAATGCAACCTTTACCTTTTACAGGGCAAGGTTCATCATTCCCAAAACTGACACTCCCACCATCATAGAGTTCAAGATGTTCAAATTTTGTCTTATCACCAGTCATGTGATGAGAACAACCACTATCAATTATCCATGTGTCATTTTTATTGATGTGTAAGAAAAGTGTTGTCTTTTCATCTTCTTCATCTGACTCATCCTTAATAGCAATATAAACCATTTCATCTTCTTCTTCATCACTGTTAGAATCTTTAGCAATATAACAAGACTTCTTACCTTTATCCTTGTAGCTTTTGTAGTTCTTGAAATCTTTCTTGTTTTTGATTTGTTGAAATTTTTCTCATCTTTGTCTTCTTTGTTTGGACACTTTGTAGCAATGTGACCAACCTCATTGCATGAAAAGTAAATCACTGGTATTTTTCCTTTGTATTTTCCTTTTGTGGCTCTTCTTGTGAGTAATGCTTCAATGATGTCAAGATCTTCATCATCAATGTCACTTTCATTCTGCTTCCCTTTTGAGTATCTATCCTTCTTACCAAGTTTTAATTTATCTTTGAATGCAGACTCAAGATTGCTAGAGATAGGAGAGTAATTGTCAAAGTTGTCCAACTCAAAAGTTGTAAGCCTTCCCACTAATGTATCTAGAGTTATATCCTTATTTCACCTCATCTCTTGAATATCTGAAACTCTAATAGCATAGATAGGAAATAAAGTTCTTAGTACCTTGCTGACCATGGTTGTATCTTCAATTATTCCACTTGTAGCTCTGATGGCACTCACGGTCTTCTTGATTCTTTCATTGTATCTTGTAATGTCTTCTCCTTTCATTTTCATCTGGTCAAATTGTCCTCTTAGACTTTTTTCTTTGGCTCTCTTTACATTTTCATCTCCTCCATGAATGTCCTATAATTTCTTCCACATATCATAGGTTGTAGGGCAGTCCTTGACTTCATCAAATTCTGAGTAGATGGGTGAAGAAGCTATATCAATCATCATTATATTATGAAGCTTATGTTCATCATCTGTTCCATAGTCATAGTCCCTGTTGGTTCCACGTATTTTCTTTCCAAAAATTGCAAACTAGCATCTTCGATAGTAGATAGATGTAGCTTCATCAGCTCTTTCCATGCTAGGAGGTTGTCTTTGTTTAGCTTTGGGATCTCCCTTCTGTAAGACATCTCTGATCTTTAGCTTAGGTCTTGAAACCTTCTCTGAAAGTACTTGAAGCTCTGATACCAATTGTTGGAAATGAGATAAGTAACTAAGAGGGGAGGGGTGAATCAGTTACTTCAAAACAAATCCTTTGTCCCTTAGATGTCTTAAATACTTTAATAATATTACTTGGTCAATTAAGATCTTCTTCTGTAACTCGGGTGTCAAAGAAATCTTTATAATATCTAATGTTATTATACTTTAGTGAATAAGTGTTGAAACACAAAGCATGAAACAAATAACATATACACAGGTGACACCAAGATTTAACATGGAAACCCAATATGGGAAAAACCACCAATGTAACTAGTTACTATATTTCAATCTTCTAAAGTGAGCCCTGTTAGGAGTCAACCCTGTTAAAGGCTACAATAACACACTATTAGGTGTGGCCATGTTAAAGGATTTAATCACCCTGTGAGGAGTGGCCTTGTTAGAGGTCTTCAACACTTCAAAATAGAAATGCTACCTTGTGAGAGGATTTACAAAAAGACTGTTAAGTCTACTCTGTTAAGAGATTTGAGATCATTGCTACAATTGTTAGAGAGTAACAGTGAGTTGACGTGTATGTCTAAGAAATTGTCTTTCCTAATTTAGATCTCTATTCTGATTATGACTAGATCCTTTCTGATCAGATATTCTATTGTAGCTCTGAGTGATCTGTACTTAATCAGAATCCCATCTAATTTTGCCTTCACTCTTCATGTCACAGAATTCCACACTTCTGCTTCTTCCACCTTTTCACACTCTTTTTATTTTTCTTATCTTTTCTTATTTCTCTCTTTTTCAATCCAAACCTTACCTTTCATATATATGATGAGCCCTATCAAGCCGGCCTGAATACACTTCTAAATAAGTAATAAATCACAATTCAGTTAGCCTCATATAATCAATTAATTATAGAATCTAAATCACTATTAGTCGGTTGGCACTGAATGCCCGACCATGACTAAAATGCCCGAGTGACTTGGTCAACACTGAACTTCTTCAATACCCGAATGAACTCGGTCAACACTAAAACAACTCATTCTATTCACCAATTGTGCTCGGTCTGAATGTAGACATTTTTGTATCATCACTACATAAGTGTATATATATGTGTGTAACCATCAATGACAATACACAACTGAATAATTGTATTCAACAATATATATATATATATATATACAGAAACACATACACACACATACATATATATAGTGCCTCTCCTAGTTGCTTTCTGCATGACATCATGATGGATGAGATTTCTTGTGATGTCTTATTTGGCTCAAGATGTTGCTTTGTTGCTTTATATGATCAGTGGAGTTCACCATGTGCTTGATTCATTTATGAGATTGGATGATTTTTCTCATGATATGATTTATATTGGCATTGCGAGATGCACCTGGTTCGGTTTATTCCCATGTCCATTCTAGGATTGTTATTATTTATATGATGGAATTTGGTTTACATGGCTTATGATGTGATTTGACAGTTTCACTGATGTGTGTGCTAGTGGTTACCAGATGGTGATTGTTGTCATGATGTTTCTTTGATCCAAGTTAGACTCTTGTGACTCTATGAGTGTCCATATGATGACAGTGCATTATTTTAGTTACAAATATCATTGCTAATTTAGATGTTAGCTAATGATGTTATTACCATTTTGATCATATCTGCATGATGATGCTTTATGATGATATCTAGTGGGTTTTACATTTGAGAATATTGGGTTAATATATTATGATGATTGTCATTTATTCTAGTTATATTGTGTCGTATATGTTGTTGGGTATTTTAATTGAGACTTTCACTGATATATGTTCATATTATAAAAAATGATTATTTTAATGTCTTTTATTTAAATGATATGTTTAATTTAAATGTAATATTTATTTAAATGGCATGTACATTGAGAATTAGGATATGGAACGACCAATGTCGTAATATTCTATATGTCTGATCGTGTCAATGTTCCATTAGGCATTTTATTATTTTATATATGATTCAACTATTTATATTGTGAGTAACTACAGTTGATGTTTGCATGTTTCAATGAAGAAGTACTAGACATCATTCTCCCTAAGCTATAGGAATTGAGTGTCTTTATCCCTGATAGTGGCACATGAGATAGTTTCACCGGTCGTTCATTATTGAGACAATATTTTCCCTATATGGGCGATGTATCTTATTATTATATTTTATCCCTCTGATATGTGATGGTAAATATAGATTTTATATTCATAGTGTGTTAGACCAATGAACATGTCTGTGCATTTAGAGTTCCCACAGTTGTTGCAGTTGAGTTAGAATTAAATATTGATTTTTAGATATTTGGGGATTTAATTTTATTGCTGACTAATTTGTCATAGTTGAATTTCATTTAAATGGAATTGATTTAATTTATTTCAGGGTCTTTACTTTTCTTAGTTTATTTAAGTGATTTTAATTTTAAGTCATTTTGGGCTTTTTGGGAAAAAGTGACTTATAATGAATAATAAGAACTCATTTTCTCACTTTTTACATTTTTGAGAGAGAAAAATTGCTCGAACCCTCTTATGGGATTTTTGGAGATTTTCTCATTGTGTTTGATCTAGTTGTCAAATCCACATGGGTAGCATCTCGTTGAATTTGTGCCACAATTGATCACCTTCCTTTGGAGCCATTTTTGTTTCCTCAAAGAATCCAAATTCTTTCATCGATTTTGGTGTTTTCTACTTTGTGTAAGGAAGGGCTCTACACATATTTTGATTTTCTCTGTCTGTTCAAATGAACTAAATTTCCATAGGTTCATGGGTTGAGAATTAGCATTACCCCACCATCTCATTGCATTTTATAGCTTATCTTGATTTCTATGAGCATTTCATGTTTTGGAGTTTGGCATTTGTGGATTTTGAAGTGTTATGCTACTCATTTTTTCGTGTGTGCTTAGAACAAGAATTTTATTGCATAAGTGTGTTTTTGGGTATATTTGAGAAAATGGGTTTTATCTTATTAGCTAGATTTTGAAATTGATTTTTGAGTTTTTTACGGGTGCTTATTTTGCGTGTCATCTAGATATTTTATGTCGCCACGTTTGGCGTGATTGATTTATAACACGTTGTAGTACTCTATGTTTTTAGTGGGATCATGGAATCATAATAAATAGGGGAGATTACAAATAATTGCTAACGTGATCCAAACTTACCCCTTTTGATGTTAAAATGGTGATTTTCATACTTTGCCAGATTTTGCTAGAATTTGGTATTTTATTCCTTTAGACATTTCGAGCCTTCCTCATATTCTAACGAGATGATTAATGGATTCCATGGGAATCCGTACTCTTGGAAAAGTAACCAATCGAGCAACTTTTTATTTGGCTTGGTTTTTCATTTACTTGGTTTCATGCCATGAGTTCTTTGGGAGTTGAGTTATCCTCTTGTTATTGCTTTAATTATTGTTGTTTTTTTTCCTTTGTATTGGCACCTTCCTTTCTTGAGTTGATCTCGCATGTGATATGTGGATTTAGGGCATTGATATTACATCTAGGCATGCAGTTGAGCTATGCTCCTATGTCGAGGTCCAAGTGACACATGCTCTTGGTTTGAGACCAATAGAGCTTGTCATGCTCTTTATGGTTTTATGACTTTGAGAGTCTTAACTTGCATTATGCTTGTGTTGCATTTTGATTTGTGCCTCATGGTAGAACAAGATGAGCCTATTGTTTGGGTAGTGGTGTAGATGGCTTCTGACGTAGATCCTAGACTATAAGTGGATGGTACAAGCCACATTAAGGAGTTCTTAATAAGAGATAATATAATAAAATAAATTGTGTAAAACACATTAATAAGATTAATATGACTACCTCACCACCTGAGGGTGTTTCCTAGAGGCAAGTTTGTATCTGTCTATCTACATGTGTCAACTTGAGATACCTACCGATGTTTGTCCATCTGTGGATATTGACCTGAGAATCGATGATACATGGCTACCGTGAGCCATGTAATGACACCCACCTTGAGTCCCTGCAATATAGCCTTGTAGATTCTGAGTAGTATCCCTTTGTACTTATGTCATACTGTATTCTACATTTGTGATTGTATCTAGACCTTTGTACCATCCTCTAAGACTATGCATTGATTAGCATGAGTGTTAGCCATTTCTTGGTTTGTGTGTGTATATACCATGTGATTGTGGTCGGGTTACTACTATGTGAGCATGGTGGGGTGGGCCTGAGGGTTCCAAATGGTAGGGTGGTGTTGTACTTTACCACTACTAGGGATTGATGTACAGGTGGTGGCTTCCTCTAGAGACAAAGATTATGAACATTGAGTATTCCTTAATATCCCTTACCTCTCTGTGGTGCAGGGAACCTCCCTACTTAATTTTTTGGTGTTTTTTAGGGTTTTTTTAGGACTCTGTGTGAGTGGTATAATAAGCTCCAAAAGGTTGGAAGCAATGTTAGTCGAACTCATGTTTGTAATGGCTTTAGTGCTCTTTAGGAGTTTTGGGTCTTTTGACTTCTATTTGTGGAAAAGTTGTCATTTTAGTGTAACATGGGATGGAGGTATGTTTTAGGACCATAAATATCCTATTTAGGGTCCTAGGAGTCAACATCAATCATTGAGTTGACATAGAAAGTCAAAATACTTCAAAATGCAAAAAGTTGCTAACAACTTTGAAAGTTGCTCGAGCAACTTTTGCAAGAAATGACAAAATATGGTTAAAATAAATTGTAACTACCCATGCTCGGTATATGAGTATGGGATCGATGTTTGGACAAGGTTAATGAGATTTTGGATTGAGACACTTATTTCTGACACCATTGTACCAGATGATTGTGTCCTTATTTGCATAAACTGCACTATGTCTTTGCTTCTATACAGTCTCGTACGGATTGGCATAGGTGGCCGGGCTCCATGTTTTTGTAGTGTTTCCTTTCAGCTTTCATATGCAATAGGTACTTTGATTTAAAGTTTAGTATAAGTTAGATTGTACATTTTTGAAGGTCACTGGTCTGACAGAGGCTTAACAGTGTTACCTTGTGAGAAAATGGCTCTAACCTAGTTTTCCTCTAGTGGATGTGTCTGAAACCATGGGAAAATTAGGGTTAGGGTCTGTAGATAGGATTGTAGGTTTCCTTTTTTTTGTCTCTTTAGATTTCATAGGCCAAAGATGAAGCCCTATGGCTATCTAGTGAAACCAGGAAAGCCAGGACAGGGAGAAGACCGGATTTGTGTGAGCACCCAAGACTTTTGGGTAAGACTTGGTGGCATTCCTAGATGCACAAGACAATATCCTAAAAGGATTCCATGGTGGTTGGAGGTGAATCAATGAAAGGAGACAAGTTTTTCAATTGTTCTTGACCACTGGTCCAGAGGCCTAATTAATAGGCAAGAAACTAGAGTTTTGGGTGCAATCAAAGGTTAGGGTTTTGGTTTCTAAAAGGGTTGATTGATGTCTTGAAGATTTTCAAGTTTTTTTGTGGGATCATTTGGGGATTTTGGAAGCAATATATAGGACACAATCAGTGAAAATAGACCTACAAGGAGTTGAGAAATTAGCCCTCCTACTGAGTTAAAGACCAATTGAATTGGTGAGGCAACTTATAGAGTTTTGATGGATGCATAATGGCCAAGAAAGGGTCAAGAAGTATAAGTAGAGTCTCAATAATTGTCTGGGAAGATCCTAGGTAGAGGATTGATAATCTAGGTGGAGTTGTGGTGAAGAAAGCTAAGCTTTTGGTTAACTAGTTGGACTAGTTGAGCTTACAAATCTTGGGGACTTCCAAGAACCAACTATACCTTGGAGGAGAAGTTGGGGGAGAGGTTCTAGGAGATCCTAATTGGTGGAAGATCCAAGAAAGAACAACCATTATATGGTTGTCTAGGTTAAAAAAGCATCTAGGAGAGAGGAAACATTCTAGATTGTTATACCCTCTGCATCGAAGTGGTATCAGAGTGGGCATAACTTGAAGATTATGTATGTCTAAAGGGGAGGAAAGTCAGGAGAGTCAAGAGGTTGACAGTATGCCTCCTAAGGAAATGAGTAGGGATGCAATAGTATAATTGGTATAGGGCCTCTTGAAGAAGGCTCATGTGTTTGAGACAAAAATAAAAAAGAAGATCACTAAATGGGGTGATGAAAGTGATGGGGATGATGATAGTCAAACTGAGGAGTCATCCAACAAGGGAAAAGAACCTAAGATAGACAAGGATAAAAAGGTGTTCTTAGATGCATTCAAATCCTTAAACAAGGATAGGATGGAACACATACCCTACTACTATGGTAGTCTAAATGGAGAATAGTTTTTATATTAGCTTGAAGCCATTGACAACCAATTTGAATACAAAGAGATCTCAGAGGAAAAGAGAGTTAGCTATGCCAAGGCTAGACTCAAGGGATCAACATTGGTGTGGTGGAACATGATGCAAGATGATAGAGTGGGTAGTGGTAAGAAGAAGATTAATTCTTGGGAAAGGATGAAAATCAGACTGAGGGCACAATTCTTGCCCACTGATTATGAAATACAAATGTATCAAAAACTCTAGAATCTGAGAAAAAAAGAAATGTCAATAAGTACCCACACAGAGGAGTTCCATAAACTGAGCCTAAGGGTTAGGAGACAATAAGATGAAATGGAGAAAGTGGCAAGGTATCTCAATGGGCTAAGGCAAGGGATACAAGATGAGATAAGCATGATGGCTCTAGAAAGTATGCACAAATGTTTTTAGTTGGCTTTGAGAGCAAAGGATAAAGCAAGAAGAAGAAATGACTTCCATCATAGAGTAAGAGGTGGTAGCAATAACAAAGGTTTTCAGAGAGGCAGGGGTAACTTTGGTAGAGGATAGAGCCCAAATATACAAGAAGACAGTCAAACCATGGATAACAGTGGAGGAAACCAGTATAGAGGATCTTTCCAAAGGGGAGGATATAGAGGTAGAGGATCACCAAGAAGTAGGTTCCAACCCCAAGGGAGATCTAACTCAGTGTTCACTGGTAGGTGCTATAATTGCAACCAAGTGGGTCACATAATGGGCAGGTGTCCAGAGAAGGCTTCCTCATCTTCAATGGGGGATAAAAGGAATCAGTTAGTCCAAGAAGATGACACTCAAAGTGTTACTTCACCCATTTCCAAGGCAGGGCCAGTATTAGATGGAGAGAATTTGATGTTAAGGAGAACCTTATTGAAGGTACCTAACACCATAGAGCCACCCAAAAGGAAGAACTTATTCAAGACAACTTGTAGATCTCATGAGAAGATTTGCAAGGTTATAGTGGACTCTGGATCCACTGAGAATATAGTGTCCACTGAGATGGTGGATAAATTGAAGTTGAGAATGATACCTCATACCACACCTTACAAGGTTTCTTGGTTGAACAAGGGTCAAAAAATAGTGGTAGATGAGAAAAATATGGTTGATTTTGAGATTGGAGAATATAAGGAAAAGGTCCTATGTGACATACTGCCTATGGTTGCATGCCATCTCCTCCTAGGATGTCAATGGAAGTATGATGTCAAAGAAATACATGATGGGGAGAAGAACAATTATGTCATCACCAAACTAGGAAATAAATTCTAAATGGATCCATTGCAAGAACCCAATGAAGAGAAGCATGTGGGAACAAGTGTGATGTTATTGAGTGGGAAAGAGTTTCTAAAGGCCATGAAGAAGGAGAAGGGGGTATGTTGTTAAGTAGTGATCAAACCAAAGGAGGATACTAAGGAGAAAGTTTGTTTGCCACCAGAGATACAAGCTTTGTTGGAGAAGTATCATGACATAGTGGATAATGGTGTGTCAGGTGCCTTACCACCTATGAGGGATGTGAGTCATCAGATTGACCTTATACCTGGAGAAAATTTGCCAAACAAGGCTGCCTATAAGATGACACCAAGCCAAAATGCAGACAAAGCAAAACAAATCCAAGATTTGATGGATAAGGGGTTGATAAGGAAGAGTTTGAGCCCATGTGTTGTGCCAACAGTACTTTCACCTAAGAAGGATGGAAATTGGAGGATGTGTATAGACTCCAGGGATATAAAGAAGATCACAATCAGATATAGGTTCCCAATGCCCCGGATAGAAGACTTGATGGACAATCTTGGTGGATTTTGTTACTTTTCTAAGGTGGACTTGAAGTTAGGGTATCATCAAATAAGGGTGAGGCCAGGTGATGAGTGGAAAATAGATTTTAAGACCAATGAGGATCTATATGAGTGGCTAGTAATGCCCTTTGGCATAAGTAATGCACCTAGCACATTCATGAGGCTCATGAATGAAGTGCTGGCAGAATTTATTGGTAAGTTTGTAATAGTTTACCTTGATGATATTTTGATATTTAGTAGGTCCAAGGAGGAGAACCTAAAGCATTTGGAGATGGTCTTAAGAAAGATACATCAAGAGAAGTTGATGATAAATCAAGAAAAGTGTGAGTTTCTAAAAACTGAATTGGTCTACCTTGGTTTTGTGGTTGCTAATGGATGTATGAAAATGGACCCTGATAAAGTTAAGTCCATTTTGGAATGGCCTACACCTAGGTCTATAGGGGATGTTAGGAGTTTCCATAGATTGGCCTCCTATTATAGGAAGTTTGTGAGAAATTTCAATCATGTATGTGCCCCAATTTTGAACACCATAAAAGGTGGAATCAAGTGCAAGTTTGAATGGACAGTAGTAGCAGATCAGGGGTTTGAGATGTCGAAAAAGAGGATTACAGAGCTACATACACTTAGATTCCCTAACTTTAATCAACTCTTTGTGGTAGAGAGTGATGCTAGCAAGTTGGCTATAGGAGCAGTGCTAAGCCAAGAGGGACACCCTGTGACATTCTTCTCCAAGAAGTTGAATGAGGCAAAACAAAAGTACTCCACCGATGATTTGGAGTTATATGCCATGGCACAAGCTTTGAATAAGTTGAGACACTACCTATTACCTAGGGAGTTTGTGGTCTACACTAATAATCATGCCTTGAGTTTCCTAAATGGACAAGAAAAACTAAATCAAAGGCACATGAAGTGGGTGGAAGCATTACAAGCTTATACCTTTTTCATTAAGCACAAGAAGGGGGTTATCAATAAGGTTGCAGATTCCCTTAGTAGAAGAGTAATCACAATCTGGGAGGTACAACTACAAAGTGTAGGAATGGATGATCTAAAAGACATCTACAAGGAAGATAAGGATTTCAAGGAAGCTTATGAAGCTTGTATTAAATTTCAACAGGGGTTCAAGGTGGATTTTAGTGAATATGTGTTGCAGGAAGGCCTATTGTTCAAAGGTCATCTTATGTGTATACCTCAAGGCTCAATAAGGGAGAACATTGTGAAGGAAAAACACCAAGGAAGCTTGGGAGGCCACTTTGGAGTGGATAAAACATTGGAGAAGGTGCATTGGCATTACTATTGGCCTAAGATGTAGATAGATGTGAGGATATTTGTAGAGCAATGTCAGATTTTTCAGAGGGAAAAAGGAAAAAGTAGCAATAGTGGGTTGTATCAACCACTATCTATACCCCAAAGGCCTTGGGAGTGCCTTAGTATGGATTTCTTTTGGGGGTTACCAAAGACACCTAGGGGACATGATAGTGTGTTTGTGGTGGTAGACCATTTCAGTAAGATGGCACACTTCATTCCATGCAATCAAACAAATGATGCTTCTCAGATTGCAGGACTCTTCTTTAGGGATATTGTAAGAATTCATGGTTTGCCTTTGAATATTGTCAGTGACAGGGATACAAAGTTTGTGGATCACTTCTGGAGGACTCTTTGGAAGATGCTTGGAACTAATTTATCTTTCTCCTTAGCCTACCATCCAAAATCAGATGGACAAACAGAGGTGGTGAACAGGTCACTTGGAAATTTGCTGAGGTGTTTAACTAAACAACATGGATAGTCTTGGGATCATATTATAGGGCAAGCATAATTTGCATGCAATGACTCCATTAATAGGAGTACAGGTAAGATCCCCTTTGAAATAGTTTATGGGGTCAATCCTAGAGGGATTTTGGAGCTAAGGGACCTTAGTTTGAGGGACAAGAGAAGTGCACAAGGAGAGTCATTTGCCAAACAAATGAAGGAGTTGCATGATCAAGTCAATAAGACTATACAAAAACAAGTGGAGAAGTACAAAACCAAAGCTGATAAGACTAGGAGGAACTTGTGATTCAAGGCTTGGGATCTATTACTTGCCTACCTTAGGAAAGAGAGGCTACCCAAAGGTCAACCAACTAAGCTACTCATGTACAAGATTGGACCACTGAAGATTTTGCATAAATATGGCAAGAATACCTATGAAGTGGAATTGCCCCCTGATTTGGGAATTTCACCTATTTTCAATGTTTGTGACTTATATCCTTAAAAGGGATCACCTCCAGACACAGGTCAGTCTACATTTTCAGATTTGGAGGAAGATTATTGGGTGAAGGCTTTACCTACCCCAAAACCATTGCAATTGGAAACTATCTTGGATTCTAAAGTAATAAAAAAGATAAGGAAAGGAAACTACAAGGAGTATCTCATCAAGTAGCAGGGACTACCTGAAGCTAAGGCTACTTGGATGATAGAGCTAGAGATTCTAAAACATGGGGTCACTCTTGAAGACCTCCTAACTCAAGGGACTTGAGTTATTTTTTCTAGGGGAGTATGGTGCAGGGCACCTCCCTAATTAATGTTTTGGTGTTGTTTAGGGTTTTTTTAGGAGTCTGTGTGATTGATAGAATAAGCTCCAAAAGGTTGGAAGCAATGTTAGTCTAACTCATGTTTTTAAGGGCTTTAGTGCTCTTTAGGAGTGTTGGGTATTTTGACTTCTATTTGTGGAAAAGTTGTCATTTTAGTGTAACATGGGATGGAGGTATGTTTTAGGACCCTACATATCCTATTTAGGGTCCTAAGAGTCAACATCAATCATCGAGTTGACATAGAAATTCAAAATGCAAAAAGTTGCTAGCAACTTTGAAAGTTGCTCGAGTTTGCAAGAAATGACAAAATATGGTTAAACTGAATTATAACTACCCATTCTTGGTATAAGAGAATGGAATCGATGTTTGGAAAATTTTAATGAGATTTTGGATTGAGAAACTTATTTCTGACACTATTGTACAGATGACTGTGTCCTTATTTGCATAAACTACACTGTGTCTTTGCTTCGGTGCGGTCCTGTACAGATTGGCATAGGTGATTGAGCTCCATGTTTGTATAGTGTTTCCTTTCAGCTTTTATATGCAATAGGTACTTTTATTTGAAGTTTAGTAGAAGTTAGATTGTACATTTTGGAAGGTCACTGGTCTGACAGAGGCTTAATAGTGTTACCTTGTGAGAAAATGGCTCTAACCTAGTTTTCCTCCAGTGGATGTGTTTGAAACCATGGGGAAATTAGGGTTATGGTTTTCAATTAGGATTATAGGTTTCATTTTTGTTGTCTCTTTGTATTTCATAGGCCAAAGATGAAGCCCTATGGCTGACTGGTGAAACCAAGTGAACCAGGATAGGGAGAAGATCGGATTTGTGTGAGCACCCAAGACCTTTTGGGGAAGACTTGGTGGAATTTATAGATGCACAAGATAGTCTCCTAAAAGGATTCCATGGTGGTTGGAGGTGAAAAAATGAAAGGATACAAGTTTTGAAATTTTTCTTAATCACTGGTCCAGAGGCCTAATTAATAGGCTATAAACTAGGGCCTGCAAGAAACTAGAGTTTTGGGTGCCATCAAAGGTCAGGGTTTTGGTTTCTGAAAGGGTTGATCGATGTCTTAAATATTTTCAAGTTTTTTTGTGGGTTCATTTGGGTATTTTGGAAGCAATATACCACAATCGGTGAAAATAGACCTACAAGGAGTTGAGCAATTACCCCTCCTACTAAGTTAAAGACCAATTGGATTGGTGAGGCAACTTAGAGAATTTTGATGGATGCAGAATGGAAAAGAAAGGGTCAAGAAGTATAAGGAGAGTCTCAATAAGTGTGTGGGAAGATCCTAGGTAGAGGATTGACAATCTAGGTGGAGTTGTGGTGAAGAAAGCTAAGCTTTTGGTTAACTAGTTGGACTATTTGAGCTTACAAATCTTGGGGACTTCCGAGAACCAACTATACCTTGGAGGAGAAGTTGGGGGAGAGGGTATAGGAGATCCTAACTGGTGGAAGATCCAGCAAAGAACAACTTTTTGGTTCCCAAAAATGCTAAATTGGATTTCCTATGGACTTGCCAATCCAATGCTTGGAAACCCAAGTGATTTGGCCAACTAACAAGTCACAACCAAAGCAAGGTTGGAACTTCTACAATTTTGGCTCTACAAAACCAAGGCTGGTAGGCCTATACCTTAAATTATCCTTCAAGTTACAAGGATTTTTATAGAAGATAAGAAACATTTCAACCTTCTCTCTCAATTATGGCAAGGAACCTGAAATAAATCTAACTGAAAGCAATATATCATGAACTATAAACTGAAATGCTTTAAGTAATTGAAAGAATGTTTAGTAAATGTGTATGTAATTTGAAATGAATAGATAGATAAGATATCTTAAAACTATAAACAATGAACTAAATAACTATAATCCAAATAATGATTAGACCAGTGCCTTATTCTACCATGGGCAATAGAGTCAAGATCATTGCAATCTTATATTCAACCTCAGAGACAGTTTTACAAGAAGAATTATCACTTAAAAGGTGTTATGGAATGTAAATGCAACCTAAAACAAATTCAGAGATATTTCAAAAGGGTAATACTTCTCATATGACAGACCAATTGACTAAGGCCTTAATCAACAGAATTTAACCATGCAAAATGAGAAAACCAATTGAAAATATAGACTATGAATCAAATAAGGAAGCATGCACATCAAACTATCACTTTGAAGAAGTTCTATTGGTTTATCCAAGGGACTAATTATAAAATGATAATGAAACTATTACACATGTGAAAGAAAAAAGACTTATCTTTATTAATTTTGAAAAAATAGTACATCCAGGTCCATGTTATACTTGTTGATTAAAAACTATCCAAATATGTGAAATTATATTATATTGTTCTATTGTCTTCACATTTTAAATTATGTATATATATGTGTTTGAGTGGATTTCACACCTCTTTAAGGTGAAAAGACACAACCCTTATTACAAATTATTTTTAAAAAAACAAATAACTAACTAAAAAATAACTACCTAACTTTCAGATTTGGCTTTGGTCAAAAATCCAAAACACATTGTGAAAAGCTAAGATTTTTACTAGAGATAGGAAATTTGATTTCTCAAACTGGGTTGTTTTTATATTTTTAAAATTAGACCATCTTTATCCTTTGTCAAAATCATCTTTGTAGCAGGTCTAAATTCCAACATTTTTTGAAGGCTTCGATTAGTTAGTTCTATTTATTTGTGTCATAAAGCTTCCTTCCTTTGACCTTTTTTAGTATGGAGAAACATTCTTCTTGATGATGGATTGGGACTTCTAAATTATCAAAATTTAGGGTACCACCAGTGGCTCTTTCTAGGGACGTATGCTCCCTGTGAGCATAGCAAAATTCCAGCTATCTCTAGAGAAGCAGACCAAGTATCCACACTTAATCTGATGCAAAGTGATTTGGTTCTCATCTTTAATATTTATCTTTATACCAATAGGCTCATGAAGAAATTTCATAGGAACATTGAATTGGGTGGCCCAGGCCCCCAAAAAAATGAACACTGCTTCTTTCCTCTATCGAACACATAATTTTGATCATGTAATACTTTGGATCTCTCGAATACAATGTCACCACTCTCATGGACAACATTCATTTATTTATTAACACACATTGACTTTTGTTTACCTTTAGAAAATTAAACAAGTGCACTGTAGTCCTTGCTAAATAGAAGATCCCCATGCATTTGATCAACCCTACAAGTAAATAGATTAAGCTCTTCTGCTTGGATGCCTTTACATACACAATCTTTCCTATACTCAAGATGTTGTTTCTTTTCACAAAAAGGATTTGGAGATAACTCACATTCAGGAACTTCCTTCTTATCAAGAATTTGATCAGATAGGATACTCGAATAATTTTCAGAACTAATCTTCAACACATTCTCCTCATTGTGTTTGTTTGATTCCATCTCATCTTCACATGTTTGATACAACTTCTGCTCATAGGATGAAATAATGCATGTCTCACTTTCTGAATTCACTTCCCTATACATATTTTGAGTTTCATCATCTTCAAAATGATTAGTTGCCTCGTTGTTTTTATCATGATGTTTATGGACTTGATTACATATAAAATATTCTTCAAATAATTGATTCAAGGATATAGAGAACTCAGGCATATCTCCATGAGAGCTTTCATCTAAAACTTCTTCATGTTCATATATTGTATGTTGTTCTATTTAATCTCGGGTATTTGATTCTTGAAATTTATCATCTTCTTCATATAGTACCCCCTGAGTATGTACTGATACATCAACTTGCTTATCATGGTGCATTGAGAAAAAAATTTGACCACTCTTCTCAACATGTTTTTTATATTCCATGTCTAGTAAATATGATATTTCTTCTATACTAAGAAGATATTCTTCCTTATCATCATGGTCATTGATACCTGTTTCCATGCAAATCTCACTACGTATAGATTCTTCTTCAATCTGATCCAAATTTTCTTCATCTATGTCGTCATTCTTTTCTTCCCTCAATACTTTACATATCTTCTCAAGAAAAACCAATAGTTGAGAATCATGGTATATTCCTAACTCAAAAAGTTTATCCATTAATTCCCTTCCCAAAGGCCTGATATCTGAAGGTATTTCCTAATAGATCTTTATCATTCTCATGAACAAATATATTGCAGGTTCACCTTTATATATTTCTAAACTGAAGAATGTATCCAAAGGGAACATGTAAGAATCTTCCTCTAAAATATAATTTGGCTCTCCTTCCTCTTCATAACACATGTTTTGTTCATAACACATGTTTTCTTCTTCACCACTGGCATCATGAAACGTATGAAGAAACCACTGCTCAAACTGTCTCCATGATGAGATACATTGTGTGGGTAGTGATTCATATACTTGTCTGGCATTATCTTTTAACATCTTGACAAATAGCCTCATCACCTGATCCTCTGTAGAAACCTCATAATATTCTATGAATTTATAAAATGCATCCAAGTCTTGTAGTGTCGATTCGTCCCATTCTCCATGGAACTTTGGTAGAAGTTGTGAAATTTTAGGGGATAACTTATTTGGGATGCATTGAAATCTCCTAAGATCCAATGGCCTGATACCATCTGGAATAAAAGGCTTTCTTTGAAATGATGGATACATTTGAAAAAACAATCCACCATCTCCTTCTGAGTCTTCTCCCTCAGTAGAGTCACTAACTGAAATGCTTTGTTCAATAGAGTCGCCACCTTTTTATCAGAAGGAAAATACTTACTGTCTTCTGAGTTCTTTTCTCCTAGTAGAGTCTTAAATATATCACTAGATCTTCTAGGTAGAATACCAAAATGTTCTTTTAAACAAATCCCCAATAGAGTCGCCATTTTTTTGGTGCCCAAAAATGCTAGATTGGATTTCCTATGGACTTGCCAATCCAATGCTTGGAAACCCAAGTGATTTGTCCAACTAACAAGTCACAACCAAAGCAAGGTTGGAACTTCTGCAATTTTGGCTCTACAAAACCAAGGCTGGTAGGCCTAGACCTTGACTTATCCTTCAAGTTACAAGGCTTTTTATAGCAAATAAGAAACACTTCAACCTTCTCTCTCAAGTATGGCAAGGAACCTGAAAGAAATCTAAATAAAAGAAATATATCATGAACTGTAAACTGAAATGCTTTAAGTAATTGAAAGAATGTTTAATAAATGTGTATGTAATTTGAAATGAATAGATAGATAAGATATCTTAAAACTATAAAAAATGAACTAAATAACTATAATCCAAATAATGATTAGACCAGTGCCTTATTCTACCATGGGCAATAGAGTCAAGATCATTCCAATCCTATGTTCAACTTTAGAGACAGTTTTACAAGAAAACTTATCACTTCAAAGGTGTTATGGAATGTACATGCAACCTAAAACAAATTCAGAGATATTTCAAAAGGGTAATACTTCTCAGATGACAGACCAATCGACTAAGGCCTCAATCAACAGAATTTAACCGTGCAAAATGAGAAAACCAATTGAAAATATAGACTATGAATCAAATAAGGAAGCATGTACATCAAACTATCACTTTGAAGAAGTTTTATTGGTTTATCCAAGGGACTAATTATAAAATGATAATGAAACTATTACACATGTGAAAGAAAAAAGACTTATCTTTATTAATTTTGAAAAAATAGTACATCCAGGTCCATGTTATACTTGTTGATTAAAAACTATCCAAATATATGAAATTGTATTATATTGTTATATTGTCTTCACATTTTAAATTATGTATATATATGTGTTTGAGTGGCTTTCACACCTCTTTAAGGTGAAAAGACACAACCCTTATTACAAATTATTTTTAAAAAAACAAATAACTAACTAAAAAATAACTACCTAACGTTCGGATTTGGCTTTGGTCAAAAATCCAAAACACATCATGAAAAGCTAAGATTTTTACTGGAGATAGGAAATTTGATTTCCCGAACTGGGTCATTTTTATATTTTTAAAATTCGAGCATCTTTATCCTCTGTAAAAATCATCTTTGTAGCAGGTCTAAATTCCAGCATTTTTTGAAGGCTTCGATTAGTTAGCTCTATTTATTTGTGCCATAAAGCTTCCTTCCTTTGACCTTTTTTAGTATGGAGAAACATGCTTCTTTATGATGGATTGGGACTTCTAAATTATCAAAATTTAGGGTACCACCACAACCATTGGATGGTTGGCTAGGTTAAACAAGCATCTAGGAGAGAGGAAAGGTTCTAGATTGTTATACCCTCTACATCACTCTAATTCATTAATTTATATATGCATGCATTTGATATGTATGATCATTAATTTAGTTAATTTATATTTTGTGCATTTGTGTTATCGAGTGATCACTGCATCATTTATTGTATATCTGATACTCCACAATGTGGAGCAAGCCTTATTTTTAAGTCATACATTGGTGTCGACAAACCTACCCTATTATCGTACTGAGGAAACCTTGCTTGGATGAGTTTTTAGATAAAATTGAGTTTTACAGGGTAGTGTAGTGCATATGCTACATAGAGTGGCACATATGAGCCATATAATAGTGCATATGATCAACAGATTAGCACATATGATCAACAGTTTAGTACATATGATAAATGTTTTAGCGCATCTATTTTAGTGCATTTAAAATAGTGGGAACTTCCCAAGGGTCTGTCAAAAAAGTAACTTGATATTTGGATACCCCTTTTTCCTAGGATGCTTTTCATGTATTCACAGTCTTATTCCTGATTTTGTATGACATGCTTATAATTTTTTTACTTCAATTATACTTTAAATTAACCTTATTTTAGTATTCATTAAGGATAAAACTTCCTCCTTGATTGGCAACCATTGACGATGGTCTGGTCATATCCCATGAGTTTTGTGGACATGTTTTGGACTCTCACATGGTATCTTGAATGTGTCTTATTCATTCTTTCTTGTTATGGGTTGTCATGGAACCTTTGGTTATGTATATCTTAGTCTTCCACTTATGCACGATCATTTGAGGATCGTTGATGTTGTATTTGATTAACTAATGAATATCTGATTGAGATGATGAAGACCGAGTGATACCGAGTATCATTATTGTAGAAATGGTTAGATCAGTTGTTGTTTTGTCATTGATGTCAAGCAATTGATTAATTTATTTTTATTTATGTTACCATATCTTAAGAGGAGAAGTTAAATGGGTGAAAAATACATATCAGACAATGATGAAGTAATGATGTTATAGTTTTTTTCTACTATATATTTGATGTTATCAAATCAGTACATTTGATTGATCAAGTTGGGAACTACAATGAGTTAAGTCATGACTGAAAGAGTTACTTTACCGATCTCGACTGAGTCATTCGGTAGAATGTTATGTGAGTTAGTTACAGTTACTAAGCACCAATCACTGAAGATGAGTTAGACACTGAGCAGTGAATGAAGTCAGTTATTGAGTTGCAAAGAAAGTTTTACCGAGTACAATATAGTGATATTAAATGATGATGAAATCAAATTTAATGTGAAGCAATGATGAGTTGGATGAGGAAATGAATTAAATGAAGTTTGTTACAATATCTAAGAATGGGAAAATTCAATGAGGATATCTAAGGCAAAGATCGAGCAGTTAAACAGAATTATGCGAGTTCCAAGAAAAGTTACAAGTTCTAGGGTAAAGTGAAATGGTTTACCGAGTTGAGAAATATGAAGAAGATGATTGAATGTTTGAGCACAAAGGAAGGAAAATAAAATTAAGGAGATTAAGAGGCAAAAGTATGTCTTTATAAGGAATGATAATTACACTCGGTGTAATGCTACTTGAGAATTGAATAGAGAAGGAGAAGTTGAAGAACAACATTTATTGAGAAGAACAGAGAAAGATAGATTGAAGAATCTATAGTCAGATAAAGAGATAAATGGAGTATGTGATGTCAGTATACCAATTGAGCATAAAGGGTCTGATACAAGAAAAGGTAGTTGCTATATTTACAGATCAAATTTTATTGTTGCTTATTAATATTTGTAACAGAGAAATATCTTAATCGAGAGGATTTAACCATCCTATATGTAAAACCTAGACTTAGGTGACATTCCAAAATAGTGTTTAAAGACCTCTAAAAAGGCCACTCCTAACAGGGTGAATATCTTAACAAATCTGAGGTAAATCCCCTAACAAGGTCACATTTATCGAATGTGTTTGTAATCTTTAACAAGATAAGTTCTTAACCGAGCGTACTTCAAAAGGATACATTTTTGTTGTGGGTTACAATTCCCACCGAGGTTTTTCCCAAATTGGGTTTCCTCATTAAATCATGTGCCAATGAGTTAAATGATGTATTAATGAGTTATATCATATGTTTACATGGTCAATCTAGTGTTTCTAAGTTTGAATGATTGATTTTTTCTTATGTTATTAAGTTATTTGGTTAATTGGTTATTTATTATAGTCAGTATTTACCGAGTGAATTAGTGAGTTCAATTTTAAGATTTTAAATTTTGATTTGTCTGATTCACCCCGCCCCCCCCCCCTCACTGGGACCAACAGTTGCAACTTGCTTATGCTTGTTGGTTATAATTGCACTTATTGATTTTATATCTTAATGTTTACATAAAATTGTTAGGTGAATATTTGACCCTATGTTTCCAAGGGTTCCTTGGCAGGACATTACATCTAGTATTAGAGCCTATGTTCATATGTTGGGATCTCTTGGTATATGTTTCCTACATGATTGATGTTTTTGGCGCATGAGTGAACATGTGTAGTATTGTGAGTGGTGGCATCTTTTTTCTAGGGTGCCTAGGTGTACTGGCATTATTGAGTGCTCTATAGGAATCGACTAGAGTAGCATGTTGTGGAGGAAGAGTACCTCCTAGATATTTGTACCTTTTAGGGATGGATGATACCCATGTGTGAGAACCTCTTGAGAGGGCTATAGACCATTCAATTGGTGTGTTTCTCTTGGTTTGTGAGTCTTTGGTGACTCTTGTGTGATCTAAGTGTGTGGATGCCTTGGCAACCATGGCGGTATTGCCATTTTTTATAGAATGATAGCTAATATGTGTATGTTGAACCTTGGTTTCTTTAAATGCTTAGTAGTCGTGAGTGGCTCATTTTATTATGTGACCCTACTTGGTTAGGGTGACTAATTGGTGTCCATGCATGGCCTTGAGTGCATGTTTATTGATTCTTGATGGAGTGTGGTGCATTGTGTTTCATGATTTTTGTATTAATGTGAAAGTAAATGGAATGAATTATATTTTGTATATGTTGGAATTTTATTTATTGCATTGACACGCATTCCTCTTTAAGAGAAATAGTTGTGCACCATTGTAATTATGAAAAGAAGCATTCATTGGTAAAGAGGAGTGATATTATCATGTTATGATAGGTCATTTGGGTCAATGACATAGGTCCCCAAATTGATTTCTTTCCTTGATCTATGGAGAAATTATTTTCTTATTGTTGTGAAGCATTGTGTAGAATTATTCTATTTCACTATATAATGTATATCGAGCATTATTTTAATATAGCATTGTAATTACCTTGCATTGAGTGCAATGAGGCCATAGATATTAGTGTTCCTTGTGTGACGTGAGACTATGGTCATAACCTTGTGAGTCACATGATGTTCTATTTTTTCATCTTGTAATGGTGATTTGTGATACATTCTATGCATGTCCTCGATCCGGGAAGAACCTATGTGGTTTTGGGGTAATCATTCCTTGATTCATCTTAGTGTGATCCCTTTTGTGTGAGTGTGTTGAGCACTGCTATGACAGATCAAATCCCATGCTACGACCATGTGTGTGTATCACTTTGTGAATTGTAATTACCCTCATATAAGTTGAACTCATGGTGAGTTTGTGTTGTGCATTTGATATATGTTTGAGGATCTATTGAGACCTCCTTTTGATTGAAACTTTGCATATTGAAATTACTACATTGCATAAGAAAAGGTAAAGGAATTTAAGTAAGAAAGAATGTTATTTTATTTATTAGTGTATAATGATACATATGATTGGAATCATAGATAGTTCATTGTTTGGCATGTTTGGGTATGTTGAACTATAATGTTGCTGAGATGTTGTGTTCCTCAATACTGTGTAGCAGTTTCTCCCTCTATTGTGACTAATACTAGTCACGATATTTCATGAATGTGTTTCATGTTAGTGATTTATTTTGATTTCTTGGTGGAGCTTTTCACATGTTGTGTGGGATAGCATTGAGTTTTGGTATTTCTTACGCTTGGACTAGTAACCAAAACTTTTTCCATCTATCTATTTGCGACATTCATCACATTTGATTTATTGTTGATTCTCTCTTCTTGATCTTATGGTGACTACTCTAATATGTTTGGTACTATTGGCCCTATTTTGTGACTAATGTGATTCTATCATGTTCAATGCGGACATCTGATATTATGTGCAAGGGAGAACATCACAAACAATGTATTGTATGGTGTTTGTTGATTAACTATGCAAATGTTAAATTAGAATGTCTTCTAATCCAAGTTCTGGTAAAATATTTTTTTTTTATGAAAAGAAGTGCAAGTGGTCAATGGTAATTATGCTTGCTAGAATTAATTTGATCTAAAGATGCACCGAATTATAAATCTTCTTGGTAAGGATGTTAGTGGATTCTTGGGCAATTGACTAGTAGATGTTTACCACGTTTATGGGATTAGAAATTTCATCATCTTCATGTAAATTGTTAATAACGTGTTAGCACTATAAAAAATCTTCATGGTTCTAGGATTTTCCAAGTGTTTTTTTCCCTAGTCTCACAAGCCCTAATGTCTCTTCTTGAAACCCTGGTTCTTTTTAGTGCAAAACCCTAAGTCCTTGTGGCCTATTATAAAATAAAGTTAGTTTTTCATGTCACTTAAATCCTTTAATTCATGTGTTTAAGTCATCGGGTGGGGCCATCAATTTATCTCTCGTGTCTTTTTCCTAGCATGGTTTTAATTTTTCCTAAGTCCTAAGTCCCGACATGCTTTATCTCATTTTTTATCTTCTAACCTAGTATGTTTGGATCCAATGGCAAGAATTAAGCCTTAATTATGAAGATGATCTCTATTTACTCATCAAGGCATTGCGACTATTTTCCATGTGTCTTGCCGAGATCAAGGTGAATAGGCATTCAACGGATATCTCATGATCTCATAATGTTGGCAAAGTCCATAGCATCTGGAGATCTAGTGACAAAGGAAGGACTTAACATTTTATGTTTTGGCACTGAATCTCATAATGTGGTGGTCAAGTCTTATAAGATCTAGAGATTCAGTGAGGACCATTGATGCAAGACAAGATCTAGGGTTTTCATTTGATCTCATAATCTAAGATGGGTTAAGTCATGCATTATGAGATTCAGAGATATCCTTTATCTCTGAATCTCAAGATCAAACCAAGGTTAAGACTTTCACTCAGAAATCATGAGATAAGCCTTGTCACTGAATCTCAAAACAGACCTGTGGTTAGGCAAAGTCTTCTAAGATCATGTGCCAACCGTTGATCGAGACTAAGATATAGGGTTATCATTGAATCATCAGATAATTCAAATTAAAGCAAAAGGATTCAGCGATTCAAAGATACAAGGCCAGGATTTGACAAGATGCAGAGACATGTCTGAGAGACTAAAAAGATCAGTGGTTATTGCTAAGTCTCTCGATAAACCATGGTAAAGCCCAGGCATTCAAATATTTAGAGATACTCTTTATCTCTGAATATCACAATGAAACCAAAGTTAAGGAAATCATTCGGCGATTCAGCGAGACTAAAGGGATTGAGTTGCTCAGGTTAAAGGCAAGTTAAAGGTAAAGACCAATCAAGTTTGATCTGATCTAACGGTTGACACTTTTCCTTCAAGGGGAAGATGATCTATGTTTAATGTTTAAGGTAATGCGCCTAGTTGACACATAGTTGTGCTGATGTCATGGTCTCAGGTTTTTCAAAGAAGATTAAATGTACCATAATTTCTTGTTGATCATGTGGATAAGGTAATAACTTGATCTAAAAGATGCAGGTTTTTAACCTTTAAGGCATGGAAATGTGCGGAGACATGTCTTCCAGTGATTGTGGGGTTGAAGATGGGTGAGGCTAACATGCAGTTATGTTAAACTAGATCTAACAGTTGGTGTGAAGCCTCAAGGTAAAGTTGATAGGTACATATTGATCAAGGCATCGGGACAGCTTGCCATGTCGCGGGTAAGATCTTGGTCAGCACTAAAGACAGAGATAAAAGTAAAGTGGGTTAAACTTGATCAAATGGTAGGTGCTATGCCTCAAACACAAAGATGAAGGTAGTTACTGTTCAAGGCATCACGCCTCCTTGACACCTATCTAATCAGATCTTTGAAGCCTGGGTAACTTAAAGGATAATCTATAGCCCTATTTTAAAGACAGATCAAATTTAAAATCTTGACTGTTGATGCCATATTTCATGCCAAGTGTAGCCATTGTAGAAAATATTCAAATATTTAAATGTTTCCATCAGGTTTTTCAAGCGGTGGATAATGTTGTTTTGTTGAAGAGCATTTAACTAATGAATTTGATCTTTTGGGCTTGGTTTGAACAGTTGGTGGGTGTTGTATGAAGGAAAGTCTAGTGATTATAAATGCATTTATGTAGAGATTATCTCTTTAGGGTTTCTTATTGACTTGTTAATCATTTTAAACCTTTGTTATATCCTTATCTATCTTCACCATCAATGAGGTGTCTTTTCCAGAATTGTATAAGTAAAGATCAGATATGTTCTTGAGTGTCCTAAGTTTTTCAAGAAAGGATATTTGGTGTTATTCAATGCTGAAGGGCTGGGTTTTCCTAAGTTAATTAATACAAACCAAGCATTTCATTTATTATTCCTTTGACAAATCTTTGTTCTATAGTTTCCCAAGTGGATGGTGGCTAGATCATATTTTTCAACAGACTGAATCAAAGGAATGTTTCAACTTTCTAGTGACAAAGTTGCTTGGTTTCTGAGATGAATTAAATTATTTTGTCATGTAATATTTTAAATATTTGAGCCCTAACCCTAAATTATCTGAAGCTTGTTACAGACCTTGGCCTATAAAAGGACTCCCAAGATCATTTATAAGGGCTGGAAATTTGGGGAAGTAACATAAGGCATAAAATTGTTTATTGTTTCCAGTGAGTATAACAGATGTATATCTAGAGAGTATTATTATAGAATAGAATGTTGTAGATCTTTTACATGTGTTGAAGTGGCATATGTTTTTAAGAATTTTGGAATTGAAGATGGATTCTTTGTACTTAATATATTATTTCATATTTAAGTCTCTCCTTGGTGCTTACCTGTTGAGTTGTGAATCTTCTGATTCATTGCATGGAAATTGTTTGTGTATATGTCATTAGTCCTTAGTTTTGATCTAGGATCAAATCAAATACTACTTTGGATATGACATAAGTTCTTTGGGTTTGTCTACATAAGGATCTTATAAGAAGTGTTTGATATGAATTATTTATATTTATGGTTTTGAGTCCTTGATAATAGTTAGTTTCTATGTCCTTTATCTGAACTAAAAACATTGCTCAATGGATAAAACACTGATCAGTAATTAGTATCTTCTACATTGATACATATCTAATAAGTTTGGCCATATTATGCCCTATCAAAAACATCAAAACCATTTCAGTTCCTTTTGAGTTTTGTGGTTGTTGGTTGTTTGTCTTGCATGGTAGTGAAGATCCAATAAATGAGTGATTATCATTTCATACTTTCTTACCATTTATCTGTTGTTAAAATCCAAAGTTGTAAAGAGTTGTGAAAGTTGAATATCTATCTGGATTAGGTGTACCCACTTTGGTTTTGTAGATCCAGAAGTGCAGAGTGCAGTCTTGTCCCTATAGTTGGTCTAGTTACCTTGCAAAGCTTTCATACTTGGAGCTAACCACTCCTAACATCTGTCTCAAGGTATATTGGTTGCTTTCAACGCATAAACATTTTCAAACACCAACAAAATGGAGACTCTACTGGGGAGGCTATTAAAGGTATAGAGTCATGTGCTACAAAGAAGATATTCCTCATATTTTTAAGAGTGAGTCAATTTTGCTTGTCTATCATTGCATATTGTTTGAAATTCCTACTTCTTAAAGTAATGCATATACTATCTCACATGTGGTGAGTGGTGACTCTGAGTTCTCTGATTTTTACCAGTGTGCATGATTGAAGAAAGGTTACAAAGAAAGAGGTGGACTTACAGTGAAGATGCAGTAGATGTTTAGACTCCTATGACTATGGGCATAGTCAAGAGAGGAATTTTAATGAGACCCTATATTAGGGTTGTGTTGTGGTTTTTCCGATTTAAAGAAGGTTAGAATTGGGAAAAAAAATTTCAACTCATTCATTTTTTTTCCTTTGCGAAGAGGTGGCGACTCTACCAAAGTTTTTGGAGGTGATTTGGAGGTGACTTAAGATCAAGTTTTTGTAGCGACTCCATGACATCCAGGTATTTTGTTTTCATTGGATAATCATTTTTTCCATGAAAATCAATTCTTTAAATTTTCCCTATGAAGTGATCAACACTAATTGAGAGGGAAGAAAGAGGAAATTTGTAACTATCTTGCCCACTATGATGTCACAAAAGTACAAAATTAGGTTGTATGGAGCTATAAATTTCAACGATATCCCTGGTTATCCTAATGATATTCCAAACAAAATTAGAGATAGACTTCCCAAGTTTGATGGAAACAATGTCATTGTGGCTGAAAATCATCTAAAGAAATTTACTTGCTTAATGGAGGACTATAATATCATACATGAGGATGTAGAGATGATACTTTTTTTTCAATCTCTATTTGAGGATGCTAGGGATTGGGTTAAGGCATTACCTCATGATTTATTAGGATCTATGAAGGAAATAAAATATTGTTTTAAGAAGAAATATAGTGACATAGATTTTAGGGATTATGCTATATCCAGATCTGGAGTACCTTTTCCAAATTCAGATATTGATGAGGAATATCTTGAAGAGGAACAAAGGTTGCAAGAAAATGGGATCCAAAAGGTTATTTTGGTTTTTCAAAAAAGAATAAAAAGAATGGTGGGAGAATCTTCTTTTCTTTTTTACAAGAGGTTTTTTTCTACAATGAGGGATTATGATATTCCTTTTTGTCCTCAGGAGCCAGTTTGGGTTCATATTTTTGTGGTGCTTTGTTTTCATGATTCAACTGATTGGTCAGCCTCTTTGAGGAAAACATATTTTGAATACACCTGTAACCACCTGGATTTGGTCTGTTCCAACTATAGACTCTATTTTCCCTAAGTGTGATCATACCCCCAATTATGTCATGACAATGTTACTTTGGCATAATTCATTTTTAAATCAAATTTGATGTCCTAGGTGATTTTTATCACTAAATTATATTAACTATTATAGCCATACAATTCAAATCAATTAAATCAAATCAAATTCAAACATGGCTATAGTATTTAATTATAAAAGAATTAAATAAATCCTTAAATCAATTGCTCACTTGCAAATGAACCCATTCCCCTAGCCTAATTAATTTAATTAAAATGGCTATAGTCTTATTGATTATTAAAAAGCAATTAATTGTTTAAATAATTAATACCCTATTTTTTAATGAATTAAATAAATTTAATTCATTTCATTTATATTCCCCTAAACCCTAACCTAACCTATCTCAACCACTTCTACCCTAGGTTCTAACCTATCCCAACCCATTCACCCCATGCTAATCTAATTCTAAATCCTAATTATTCTATTCTAACCCACCTCCTAATGTTGTCACATTCCATTAAGGAATAATTAACAAATCCACCCACTTGAGAAAGTCAAGGAATCTCAAGATTCCTTTCTCAAGTCCATTTTCTCAAGCCATCCTCTTACACCCTTCCCATGCTTCTTTAAGGCTTTCATTAATGCCTCATTAATAAAGATTCCTCAAGACCATGTCTCCCCCATGCCTATTAAATGACTTTGGCATTTATTTCTTCTTACACCACCATTAATGAGTCCTTCAACTCATTAATGCACCTTGTCCCCCCTCTCTCTCCTCATTCTTCTATAAATAGAAGACATTTTTGAGAGAAAATAAGCCTTCATCTCATATTAAAAAAACATTGTTATGCTATTAAGATTTAGATAGCTTCATTTTCATCTCATAGTTTCATTACCATGCATTGTTATAATGTCCACTTTTAGAGCTAGAATGCATTACTTAATGATTAAATAGCTTGTTTTAATTCAAATCTTTCATGCTAAGTCGTATATGTCACTGATAGTAGCATAATCTGAGGGCTATTATGTTATTAATCACACTCTTCTTAGTTAGAAAGCAATAGATATATATTAGTTGGTTTTATATGCTCATCTAACCCATTTTTAGCTAATGCAATGATCTATTGAAGTGTTGTGTCTTTCTTAAACAGGTACAAAAATCACACACACATTTTTGGCGCCCACCGTGGGGCTCGAATCAAGATTTGAGCTCATTTTGACATCATTTTCCAGTAATCTATCTGCCCAGTTTTCAAGTCCAAGATCGCTTTTGGTGACAAGGAATCGCATCTGGGAAACACTGTCATGCCACAGAAAATGAGGCTCACATCCAGGATTTCCCAGATTGTTTCTAGTTTGAGCTCGCATCTGGTGAACATACTGTCGCACATGGGGAAAGGAGTTGCATCTGGTAAAAGGTATCACATTCAGTTATTTTAAGTTCGCATCTAGTTATAAAATTTGCACACCTCATTTGCCTAACCCTAACTTCTTGACCAGTTGTGTTTTTGGACATTTTTACAGCCTAACAATTGTTTACAGGTTGATATTGAAGGTTTTTCGTGGGAGTTGCAACAAAGAAAACTAACTAAGTTTTTTAGGTTGTCAAACCATCTTGACCTCTATTTTTACATGCTTTAAACACTAAGATACATTTTCTAAACTTCTAATAAACTAACTAGAGGACTATTCTCTTTTCCTCTTGACAAAAATTAGAAACTCATACATCAGTTTAAGAATTGAGAGGAATTTGGAGTTAACTAAACAAGAAAACTCTCATCGTATAATTTCTTTTGGATCAGTAATTGAACAAAAACAAAGCACTTAATATTATGGGAAAATTGAACAAGTTTCATCATCTAAATTTGGATCAGAAATTGAACAAGCTACTCATTAAATATTGTGGCTAATTAAACAAGCTACTGATTAAATATTGTGGCTAATTGAACAAGGAAAATCTATTTTCAAGCATCTTGTTTTCATTAAATAGGAACATCTAAATCAAGCACAACATTGCTTGAGGGAAAGAACTATTTGCTTGACTTTATTTTGGGAGAAAATGGCATGGATTAGGAGAGTATTCTCTTCTTCAGAAGAAGAATCAAAAATCTAGATGTCCTACGCTCGCCAATCCTTTGTACGCATATTCAATAGTAGAGGGCCTGCCGGTTGAGGAAAAAATCTCCCAGGAATGACCCAAGTGAGGACAAGTTTTACGCCAACCCTTCCAACTCACTATAAATAATTACTTCCTCATAGGCTAAAGCCTCGAAAGACGGGGCCAGTTTTATTCATGGAATTTTTACATCATTCCTTGAACATTCTTGGGTATGTGTAGAGTGGAGCTACTTGAATCTTGCTTGTGAGACTACACATATTCAGTTATTCATAGGGCTATACGCCTCAATTTTGCCTTGTCCAATTCTATGAGGGACGGTTTCAAACAGATTGCCCAATAATATACAACAATTTCAACTAAAATAATTCCTGATTCACCCCCGAAAGGGTGATAATCTTTGTGCAAGGCAAAGAGTAATTTCCCCAAGACACTCGTCATATTGTGCCCTCACTTGCATTTGGAGTCAGCTAATACAACATCATGACTGGAGCCATTGTGTGCTTGGTGATGGCTATATTCTGATTAGAATTTGAGTGTGTGCCTAATTCAAGGAGCAAAGATTTTCATCCTCCACCTAGAAAGTAGGAGAAAGACGCGTGTCTGTTACACCCTCCTAACAATGCAAATCTATTTGACGTGTTTGAAAAATTATTAAAAAGATAACATCTTCAAACAAACAATAACATTTAATCCTGGATCAATGGATGTGTTTTTCACTCACCGACGGGTCTCAGAAATCAAACTGCAATCAAACGAGCTTTGTGCATTTCTAAAATGAACTTTTCATAACTGATTAAAACTGACAGAGACATCATAAAATTGTATCCTGGATTTCCCATATTGCATGCAGTATTTAGGCTCGCATCTGGTATTCTAGATCGCATCTAGTTAGCACATAGTCGCATCTAGTATATAAGCTCACATATAGGGTCATCAATGGCTCGCATCCAGTATTTCTAGGATCGCATCGGGGAGCTCGCATATAGGACAGTGGGCATTTGCAAGATATCTTCTTAGAAATTCTCAGTTGATTTGAATACCCTTTTGGCTCTTTAGTTTGTCCCTATTGTCTTTTTTGGTCTCCCTGTCATTATTTCAAAAACTCTTTTTCAAATGTCCACCTTGCATGTCTTGTCAGTTTCTCATAATCTATCTCAATACGTGTGGTCTATCTTGCTTCTTACAAACACTTGGTTCCCAGCTCATTGTCAAGGCATTCTAACCAACTGATGCTGGAATCATTTACTTCCACCAAAACTTGAATGATACTTCCACCTGGACACACTCACTTGAACAATTTGAGACTCTACCTGACACTCTTGGGAAATGTTGACGAAAGTTGAGACACAACTTCATGGTTAACACAAGACGCAACAAGTACATGTCTAAAGGATCAAAAGTGCCTCCTAAAACACCACACTTTCAAAGAGAAACATCTCGTAGTTCCCTACTTGATCTAGACTCTCCACAAATAGATAGCGACACTCACAGATGGAGTGAGGCTTTTGAGGAATATAACAATGGAAAACACCAAAAGCCTGAAGATACAAATGAGGAAGAAGAACCCACATTCGACCGTCCTTTATTTGAGTCTGGCAGTGAGAATGAAATCACTAAAGAAGAATATGAAAAACTCAAACAAAGCAAGAGATTCCATAAAATAATGGAAAAGATGATTGACAAGGATAAAGAGAAATACTTCCTCCATCTAGCATCCATGAGTGTCAAATTACCTAAGGATTACGATGTGGAACAACTCAAAGAGAAGGAAGTACCAACTCCTATATCTATTCTTTCCAAACAGCTAACATTGATGCAAACAGAGCTTACAAATCTCAAAAAAGAGAAAGCTAAACCGAAATCACCATACACTTTGGACTCCATTTGTCCATTCCCCTTTGATAAGAGTATTACTATGATCCCATTTCCTCCTAATATGGAAAGACCAATCTATGACAAGTACACAAGAGAAAATGACCCACACAATCATGTAAGGGAATTCTATGCTTTGAGCATAGAATACATGCTCAAACCTACATACCTCATGTGACTATTTCTGGGAAGTCTAGGAGGTAATGCCATGGAGTGGTTCTCAAAGCTGAACCCTAAGGTCAAAACATTTGAGGAGATAATTTAACACTTTATCCAGCATTACTCCTATAACATACAGCATGATGTGACCATGATAGATCTGTGTAATACTAAATAGAAGACTGGTGAATCATTTACACACTTCCTACAAAGATGGAGGAAGATATTTGCATGATATTCACGGGCCATTCCTGAATCGGAGAAAATGGAAATCTTCATTAATAACCTAGTGCCTGAATTGAACTATGCATTACAAATGCAAGACTCACCAAGATTTGACAGAATGATTAAGAATGCCCTCCATATCAAGGAAGTCATGGTCAAAAGGGGGGAGATCACCCTTCAAAATGAAAACAAAACCAACACCTCCAACTCCAAGCCTAAATGGTGGAAGCAGAACAAGAATGTTGTCAATGGCGGAGTAGTTAATGCCTCTTACATTAACCCTAAACGTGAGGTGTTCCATCTAACTAATAGCATCCAGGAAAGCAAAGATGCCAAAGTCACGACCCCCATACCCAAAAAAAATAGTGATAATAGTAAAGGACAGTCATGGATTTCAAAACCTCAAAGAACATTTACTCCTTTGGGAGAACCCCTTGAGACCATTTTGAAGACTCTATTGGATACTAAAGTTATCACAATTCCTGATTCCAAACCATGGGAACTAGCAGTCAAACCAAGGTGGTGGGATGATAACTCCTATTGTGTCTTTCACAAGAACAAAGGACACAAAACTAATAATTTCCTTAAGCTCAAACATGTCATTCAAGACCTCATTGAAGGCGGTAAGATCAAAGTGGACTGACACACTACCAATGAGGATCATACAGCATTCAATAAACCATTTCCTGATTATGACAAAGGAGAAACATCTAAAGGGAAGAGTAATGAAGTGAACTACACCTATTCCAATAATGACAATGTGATCAATATGCTAGACATTAAGACTGAATCAATTAATGTGGTCACAATCAAAGGTGTTTCATCTCACTCAAATTCTGTAACATGGAGCCAAGTTCCCATCATTACTATTCCTAAACCAATAGCAAAACACGTAGTTACTATTCCTAGAGCAATGAGTTGCTCAAGATATCCACAGTACACAGGGAAATCCTAGAACAAGCTCTACATGCTGCTAACATCCCAAAGGATATTGATATAGACAAATTCCAAGCGATGGTCAATCACATCTCAGCACCACATTACCTCTCCTTTTTTGAAGAGGATGATAAGTCATTGACACATCCACATAATCAACCCCTCCATATCAAAGTCCTTATTCATAAATCCTGTGTTAGATGAATGGTGATTGATGGAGGCACAGAATTAAATATTTGTACCCTTGATCTAATTAAGAGACTAGGTCTCTCAGAACAGACCACTGACTCTAGAAGCAAGATAACCATCAAAGCTTATGATGAGGAAGAAAGATCCTCTAAAGGTCTTATTGTTCTACCTATTAGAGTCAGACCAATTGAGAGGAATGTCATATGTCAAGTTCTGGATCTACCCCTGGCCTACAATATACTATTGGGAAGACCATGGATTCATGAAATGCAAGTTGTGCCATCCACTTACCATCAGTGTATAAAGTTCCCACATAATGGGGTGGAAGTGATGATTCCTACAGATGCTAACTATACTTGTAGTAATATCAAAGTAGGTAGTATGATCGTGCATAATAAAGAGGCTATGGATGTGATTTCTCCCAAAACTACCACAGACATGATTATGAAGAGTTTTGGCAAAACCCTAAAACTTGAAGAAACAAGTTTGGGAGAGTACAAGATGGACCTGACTCCCTCACTGACAGGACTTTTGGTATCACCAAGATCCTACAAAAAACCTTCCTCAACATTCACACCTACTACATCCAAGGATCCAGAAGTACACAAAGAAACCTTCATGATAAAGCCATCTACATCTTCTTTAGATAACATAGAAGAATAGGCAGTCTTGGACTAGCTTTACAAAGGAGAACCGATGGAAGCTGAGGTCAAACATGTAGAGATATCCCCTGAACAGTATGGAAAGGGATATGATTTCCTCAAGCATATGGGATACAAAGGAAAGGGACCTCTAAATGACACAAGATGAGGGCTTATTGAGCCTATACCCATGGAGTTCCAAAATACCAAAGACAAAATAGGATTGGGTTTTAATACTAAAACTGATAAACCTGCTTCAAAAGACAGTCCAACCTCAGACAAAGGGAGTAATGAAATGAATGAACTAGAGAAATGGTCTTATGAAAAGTTATTAATGTTGGCACTGAGAATCCCAACTATCAAGGAGAGTGTTATGTACCCATCTTTGAGGTACCATAAGATCTTCACACTCCTTTGTTAGCACAACCTCCCATTCAAGAGGTAGGAGACTCCATAACAGATGGTTCAGAGGTGCCATTGATAGCAATAGCTATGGAAAGCACACCCCAATGATAGGATCTACCATACTTTGATCTACATCCTAACTAGGGGCAATTGGTCACAGTTTCACATGTCCTTCATCTACCACACTTTGATCCACAGGTAGCTAACCGGGTAAATTAAATAACCATTGTTGAATACTTAAATAGATCTGATGATGAGGTCACTAACTCTCATTATTATGAATGGGATAAGCTATCTTTCGTCACTGAAGATATTGGAATAGATACAATTCACATGTTTGCATCTCCCTCAGCTCCTCATGAATAGTCTAACACTACTCCCACTGACACTGATAATCCTGGAGCAGAAGAAGAGTTCCTTCCCCCAATCATTGATGAAGAGACTAGTGTTCTCATAAGTCTAGGAGAATTTCAGAGGATACAAGAAAGAAGCCTCCTTTTATGGAGAGATAATGATGATAGTTCTACTGATGTGTCACTAGAGTTTGATCTACATATGACTAACAATGACCCTTTTTATGACAATTTAACTCTTATTGATCTAAACATCAAAGAAATTAACTTAATGGAACATGTCATGTCGGTTAATGGCCTTGATGCTAACATGATTTTGTCCTTCCTAGAGTCTGATTCCTTGTCTTTGATACACCCAGACCTCATTGATTAGACTACCACAGATCCTATGCCTATCCTCAACTTTTCCAATGACTATACCCTAGCTTGCTATCTCAATGCTTGTGAACCTTACCCTTTTTCCACCAATGCAAGGAGCGTGAACATGTCATAGGAGGATATCAGGTTTCTCAGTCAAAAACTAAAAAAGAATAAGAAAAAGAGGACTGATGGAGAAAACCACTTTGTGGCAGTATTAGATCCTAAAATAGTAAAGAGAAAAGATGCATCTAATGGTGAAAACCTCTCAGAGGTGCCAAAAGATGGGATTCTTGATATCCTCCCTGAGCACTTTCAGGAAAGGTCTTCAGTTCTAATTGAACCAACATAGCCAATAAATTTGGGCACCATTGAAGATCCTCAAATAGTACACCTTGCACAATATTTGTTAGAAGAAGAGAAGACACGGTTCACAGAGTTCCTGAGGGAAAAGAAAATCAACTTTGCATGGTCTTATACAGATATTCCTGGACTAGATCCTAATCTAATCATGCACCACTTATCTATAGCTCCTAGGATCAAGCCTATGAAATAAAAACATAGAAAGATGCATCCTCATGTTGCATTATTGGTAAAAGCAGAGCTAGAGAAATTTTTGAAAGCCAAATTTATCAGAGTCATTGCCTACGTGGGATGGATCTCCAATGTAGTCCCCGTGTCTAAATCTAATAAATCTATCAAGATCTGTACCGACTTCAGAGACTTAAATAAAGCATGTATGAAAGATGACTTCCCACTACCTAATATTGACATGATCATAGACCTCACATCATGCTACCAAATGTACTCATTAATGGATGGATTCTCAGGCTATAATCAAATCAAAATTGCTCCCGAGGATCAAGAGAAAATTGCATTCACATGTGCATGGGGCACCTTTTTTTGGAATGTCATGCCATTTGGGTTAAATAATGCAGGTGCGACATATCAAAGAACCATGTAAACTATATTCCATGACATGATGCATAAAAACATGGAGGACTATGTGGATGACACATTGGCTAAATCCAAAGAAAGAGGTACTCACATTGATGACTTAAGAAAGAAATTGGATTGTATGGAGCAGTTCCAACTCAGGCTCAACCCAAAGAAGTGTGCCTTTGGGGTCCAATCAAGGAAACTCCTAGGTTTCATTGTCTCAGTGAAAGGAATTGAGGTAGATCCTACTAAAGTTAAGGCTATACTAGAGATGGATCCTCCACGCAACATCAGTCAAATGAGGACACTACAATGGAGACTCCAGTCAATTAGGAGATTCATGTCCCAACTTGCTGACAGAGCACAACCCTTTACCAAATTACTACATAAAGGGTCACTTTCAAATGGGATGAACACTGTGAAGCCAACTTCAGAGAATTGAAAGGATACCTGGCTACTCCTATTCTTATGGTGCCTATTTATGGGAAGTCATTACTCCTGTACATTTAAACTATAGCTACATCCTTAGGAGTATTGCTAGCACAAGAGGATGAAACAAAAAAGGAAAGAGCTATCTACTATATTAGTAGAACACTAGTCACCTATGAGCTCAATTATAGCATTATTGAGAAAGCAAGCTTAGCAGTTGTCTTCGCATCACAAAATTTGAGACACTACATGCTATCACATATAGTAAGACTCATTCCTAAGATAGATCCTTTAAAATATCTCCTAAGCAAAACAGCATTAACAGGATGTTTGGAAAAATGGGTCCTGATTCTAAGTGAGTTTGACATTGAATATGTAGAAAGGAGAGCTATTAAAGGATAGGTCCTTGCAGATCAATTGGCTAATTCACCACTCTAGGTTAATGAACCTAAATAAAGATTGAATTCCCTGATGAAACAATCATGCATCTAACTAAATATCCATGGAAGATGTACTTTGATGATTCATTCACTCAACAAGGCTCTGGCACAGGGGTCCTATTCATAACTCCTCAAGGTTACAAGATTCCCAAATCTTAAAAATTGATGTTTCCATGCACCAACAATATTTCAGAATATGAAGCAATTGTAAACGGTCTTAAGCTAGCTATGGAGTAGAAGATTGTAGAGTTACACGTATATGGTGACTCCCAACTAATTATCAATCAGGTCAATGGGGAGTGTCAAATGAAAGATGAGAAGTTGATGCCCTACAAGCAACTGGTTGATGATCTAAAGAAGTACTTTGTCTTCATCACATTCCAGCAGGTGCCCGAATAGAAAATAAGGCTACAGATGCAATGGCCACATTGGCATGCATGTTACAACTGGAAGAACATCAATTCCGCTATGACTTCTTGGTGGAAGAACTATCCTATCATGCCTTTGATACCCCTGAATACCAAGTAATCTTTTCTTTAAACACCCCAAACCAATCTCAGTATACTAAGATCATTGCTTACCTAACTGACCAAACCATTCCCAATGATCTATCCCAAAATGAGAAGAGAGCCCTGATTAGGATAGCATCGCATTATGTCCTCATAACTAATAACCTATATCGATGAGGTCTTGATGGTACACTTCTTAAGTGTTTAAAACTTGAAGAGTATAATATAGCACTAAAGGAAGTCCACAAAGGTGTATGTGGATCACACAACTTTTCATTAGCTAAGAAACTTCTCAAAGTAGGCTATTACTGGCCTACGATGGAAAAAGATTCTATTCAATTCTAGAAAACATGTCATAAATGCTAGACACATGGAAATTTCATCCATGCTCCTGCCAGAGACCTTATACCTTTCATTACACATTGGCCATTTCAGCAATGGGCCTTTGACTTGGTGGGACAAATATATCCCAATTCTTCAAATGGACACAAATTCATCATTATGACCACTGAGTATTTCTTAAAGTGGGTCGAGGTCGTGCCGCTAATCAAAGCCACTGGCAAGCAGGTGGCTATGTTCATTCTGAACTACATTATTTTTAGATATAGGATACCCTCTTCAATTGTAATAGACAATGGGGGCCAATTTAAAAATCAATACATTGATAACCTTTGTGAACAATTCCATATCACTCAACATTTCTCCTCAATCTATTACTCTCAAGGTAATGGACAAGCTGAGGCATCCAATAAAAATATTATGAAAATCCTACACCGAACTGTAAGTAAGTCTGGCAGAGACTACCATCTACAATTGAATCCAGCACTATGGGCCTAAAGAACAAGCATCAAAACACCCATTGGAGCCACGTCATTTTCCCTAGTCTATGGCGTTGAGTCAGTACTACCTATTGAGGTTGAAATCCCATTTTTGTGGATATATTTACAAGTTCTCATTACTGATGAGCAGTACCGCATTGATAGGGTGAATTCTTTGGACCTACTGGATGAGCACAGACAATAGGCGTTCAACCATCTGAAGGTGTACCAAGCACGATTGTCCAAAAGGTACAATAAAAAGGTAAAGCCATACAAGTTTGAAGTGGGAGATCTCATCCTAAAAGAGAATCCTAAGAACCAGCCTAACAGAGAGCAGAAAGGAAAATTTGAACCTAACTAGCTAGGACCTTATGTTATCACTACTACTTTTGGGATTGGAGCTTATCAACTGGCTACACTTGAGGGGGATGTTCTTCCAGATCTTATCAATACCCTACATCTGAAGCGGTTCTATGCTTGATGTTTGGCTAGAAGAGCCTGTACAGAAAAAAAATTTCCAAAATTACCAAAAGCATATAGAAAATTGATCCTGAAGAAATCCAAAAACAACTGAAAAAGTCCTAAAGAAAGGGTATCCTTGGTGAAAACCTGGTAAACAGGCGCCTTGATACTACAAAAACATTCAAAAAATAAAAAATAGCAAAATAATTGAAAAAGATAAAAATGCCTTGATGACAACCTGGTAAAATAGGCATCTTGGTAGCAAAAAGAAAAGGAAAGATCTTACCAAGTGGTGAAAACCTGGTGTATGTGGTAAATTTGGCCTTGTTAACTCACCATACACTTCAACATAGTCCTTCTTCACCAGATACACACAAGACTGAATATGAGATTATTCATCTTGTCTGCCTGCATGATTCAACCTGTTGCCTTCTATCTAGACGAGGTTTTCAAAATTGCTCTCAGAACGAGAGTCTCACAACCATAGACCAATCTAGGAATGAAGAATTTTTCTCTATGAATGCAATACAATGCAAGATTATTCTAAGAAATGAAAGATGTAAGCTTAGTCTAAGACATGATTTCAATGCAATTATTCTAGAAATTGAAACTATCTTATTGCAAAATGAAATTACTCTATATGAGATTATCAAGAAATGTGACAAATAATTCAGTACTCTAACAATGCAAAAGTGAGTGGGGGTTTGAATGAGAGACTAAGAGTTCTTTTATAGACTCAGAGATGATCAGAATAGAAACTTTCCTCTTTGAAATAAAACATATAGAAAAGCCAGTTTAGAATAGAAAGCTTTATTGAAAAGAATTCAATAAATTGTTTTTCTCTTTGCTTTAACAGTTTTCTTTCTTTGATTTAATCATGTTTTATTTGAATTTAATTATTTTCTTTCTTTTTAAAGCACAATTAATTCAAAGATTCTATTTCTAAATAGAAGAAATATTTTTGAGAGAATATCTAATTAATTAAATAAATATGACCTCATAATTGCTTTTTCTCAATTATCTGAATAATTAAATTCAATTATTGAAAAATGAGGATATTTATTTAATAATTAAATATCATTTAATTCCTTTTTCATGTGTCTTAGCTAAAGAGGGTGAATTTAATTTAATTAAAGTGCTAGGACTTTATTAATTAAATTAATTCAATCATAAGGTTTGTTTAGCTAAATAGATATTTAGGAATTAAATATAATGTAGATTTAGGATTTTCTGCATTTGACACTTAGGTCGAGTAGAGTTCTAGTTAAAACTCAAAATTGCCTAGTACAATCAGACTTTGATAATTCAAAAGAATGACAAATGCAACAAAATTGGTTAGGGTTGCAAGGTGCCAATTTTGGGGTGTTACATTTTTCCCCTCTTTGAATTGATGTGCGAGCAGTGGATCGATTCAAAGAATAGTCTGATGCCTGAAGCCCAGAAGAATAGATTTGAAAATTGATGATGCAAAGATTTCAAAGCCATCTCCAGAACAGAGCTTAACTCTCTAAAGTCTAGGTTAGGTTGCCGAGACGCAGGTCAAATAGAGTTTTTGAGGATCATCTTCAGAACGAAGCTTGATCCTCAGGGATCCGGGTTAGAATGCCCCGATACCTAAATAGATTGACATCTTTCACAAGGCTGTCCCCAGAATGAGGCTCAACCTTCAAGATTCAGGGTTAGAATGCCCCGATACCTGTCCATAAAGAATATAGTCAAATAGAGATTTTAGGACTATCTTCAGAATGAAGCTTAGTCCCCCAATATCTAGGTTAGATTGCCAAGACACTGGTCAGATTGACATCTTTCACAAGGCTATCCCCAGAATGAGGCTTAACCTTCAGGGGTTAGGGTTAGATTGCCTTGATACCTATCTCAAAAGATAGTAAATAGAGGTTCAGAATCATCTCCAGAACGGAGCTTGATTATCAGGAGTCAGGGTTAGATTGCCCTGATACCTATCCTAAAAGATAGTTTTTTCGAGAACCATCTCCAGAACGGAGCTTGATCCTCGAGAATCTGAGTTAGATTGCTCAGATACTTAAAAGATGACAAGATGTAAGGAACAGAGATGCCCCTATTGATTAAAAGTCATGGAACACCCAGTTTTGACTGTGAGGTACAAAAAACTGAACACGCCCCAAGTGACAAGATGCCCTTAGCAATGAGGACATTTTGAAAATCAGATCATATTGATTGGAATAGATTGAATGATGTAATCATCCTGCCCCCTCAGGAGTGAAATGGAAAGATGACATGCCATAATGATGATGGAGAGCAAAAAATTACAGATAGATGTGAAATCGGAGATCAAGAACTCAGAATAGATTATGGAAGAATTTGGAAGATTCAGAACCAGTTTCAAGCGATTTCAAGGTCTGGTTGACCAAGTTTGACTAGGGTTGACCAAAGTTGACCAAAGTTGAATTTTGAGGAAAAAAGTCAAAGATTTCATAAAATGATGATATGATAAGACTCTGACAAGAAAGCGACGTTAGAAAGTCGACTGTACAAGCGTCCGATCGCGTCGGTCCTGAAAATTTTAAAATGCGATTTTGAGCTATATAGAAGTGTCAGATTTTGATTTCGATCCCGAAAATGGGTTCAAAGTGGTCAAATTAGGTAGTGGTGAAGTTTTCACGCAAAATGGAGCACTTTGAAAAATTAGGTCAAAACCTATATAAGGACAAAAAGGGTCATTTTCAAATCATTTCAACCCTTTGACTTTGTGAGAAAAGAGCTCTAAGTAGAAAACAAAAATGGTGGTCCCCTACAGCACTCACCGATTCAAGTGATCGAGGAGACACAGCTGGCCCGCAACGTATGAACCTCCAGTAAGTAGTCGACAATCCCCTCTGCATTTCAAATTTTGTCAATTTCTGTCGATTTTGCTTCATTTTTTCACGTTTTTTAGAATTGAGTCGCAGGTCTTTGCATGAAGAAGCAGTTTCTTCGCGTGCCCTATAGAGAAATCTCGCATGAAGAAACTGCATTTTGCATGATTCGGTGTGGAATTTTGTGCGGGAGAGTACCCAATTTTGCGTGAGAAACCCTTCTACAAGGTGTTTTCTTGCACGACTATGAATGAAAGTTCACGTGAAAGGCCAATGTCACGCGACATGAAAAACTTCTTCGCGTGAAAGAGAACTTCTTTGCACGAAAATCTGCTTCTTTGCATGGGAAAAAGTGGTCAAAAAGAACATGAAATCAGTCTGCATCACGTCTGATAGCTTTTGCGTCAGCATTATCACTGTCTGTAGGATGTCTTTAATGCTTTATTATCTCATTATGCTTTGATTATCGCAGATTACTGATCGTGTACTATTGTTTGCATATCTTGCAGGTTGACTTCCCAGACATTACCTTCAGATCGCATCATCATGCCATCAGCTGATTGGTATCATAGTTGGACGATGTCGAGATAGCACATATAGGCCCATTGGGATTGAGTACACTATGTGATGTACCCAAGATTCGGGTAAATCACAGATTGCTAGGAGCCTTAGTTGAGATTTTCCATTCAAAAAAAAACACTTTTCATTTACCACAGGGGGAGATGACTGTGACTCTCGAGGACATATACCGGATCCTGAGGATACCTTTCCACGGTGTCCGAGTAGAGTATGAGACACAACCCAAGTTGGGGATAGCAGCATTGAGGGAGGTCTTTCAGGATGACCTCATTATGGGTAGGGCAATCCCGTGGGAGGACCTGATTAGTGAGTATAGGTCGACGCATAGGTTGCCCGTGGTTCTAGCATGCTTCCTTGGGTGTTATCTGATGCCTGATCGTGGACAGCACGGCCTGGACACTAATAGATTTGACCTCAAATTTCGACCAAACTTTTCGACCAACTAGAAAAATTGTTTTATTTGGTCACATTATAAAAGATAACTTTTCTTTTTTTTACTTTTATGCCCGTGTTGGTCAAAATTTCGACCAACACGTGCATAAAAGTAAAAAAAAGAAAAATAAACTTCATTTTACCACTTCGTTATTAAAAAAAACAAAAGGTTGAAACTTCATTTCAGCACGCGCGAAGGAGGTAGAAGCTAGAATAGGGTAGAAGCGAAGGAGGTATGTGCTTTGATCTTTGTTCTTTGATGGATGGCCACAACCTATTTTATAGTTTAATTTATGTGCACTTAGTTCCAAAACCTTAATCTTTGCATCGACTAGAAGCATTTCTCTGAACAAATATTGTCTTGCCTCATCTATGAATTCACATTTCATTGAAGCATTTATCAATTGGTCCATAAGCCTTGTCTGTGTTCACAAAATAAATTCTACGTTGAAGTGTAATCAAATACACTCATGGGAATGGTATTCTGTTACCTAAACTGTTCATGATTGCCATAATCGACCGTGAGGAAAATGTGTCATGGTCTGTTAAAAAGGAATCCCATTAAGTCATCCCAGTTCACTTGCATTGGATTTAAATTTCCAAAACTACAAGATGCTCTGGCAGACCGAACTCAAAACCACCGTGTCAGCTCTGCTATGAAGTC
>MU224488.1:85264-102101 GCA_018584345.1 Thuja plicata
CTGATAGGTCTCAAAACATAATGTGCAATCAATAAAAGTTCACGCACTTCCAAGACAAAATTTTCAAAACTGACAAAATCTGACAGAGACATCAGAAACTCGCATCCCAGATTTCCTCACTCGTATTCGGTATCCTAGCTTGTATCTAGTATCCTAGCTCATATCTGGTCATCACATCATCGCATCTAGGGTTAAATCTCACATCCTGGGTCATCAGAAGCTTGCATATTGTATTTCCTGGCTCGTATCTAGGGGCTCGCATCTAGGGCAGTGCGCACTTGCAGAATAGTTTCTCAGGAAAACTCAGTCAATTTGGGCACCCTTTTAGCTCTTTATTCTATCTTTGTTCTCTTTTTTAGTCTCCCTATTGTTGTGTCAAAATACTTTTTCAGACTTCTACCTTGCATGTCTTATCATTTTCTCGCAATCCATCTCAATACGTATGGTCTATCCACTTTTTACAACAACTTGATTCCTAGCTCATTATCACAGCATTCTATCCCTCTGACACTGGAATAATTTACTTCCACCTAGACACACTCACTTGAAAAATTTAGGATACTACCTAACACTATAAGGAAACTTTGACAAATTTGAGATCCAAATACATGGTTAACACAAGATGCAACAAGTACACCTCTGAAGGATTGAGGGTACTTCCTAAATCACCACACTTTCAAGGGGAAACATCTCACAGTTCCTTACTCAATCTAGACTCTCCATAAATGGACAAGTACACTCATGGATGGAGTGAGGCTTTTGATGAATTTGACAATAGAAAAGACCAAAAGCATGAAGATATCAATGAAGAAGAAGAACCCACATTTGACCATCCTATATTTGAATTGGGTAGCAAGGAAGACATCAGTGAAGAAGAGTACAATAGACTCAAACAAAGAAGTAAGTTCCACAAGATGATATGTCACTAGAAAAGGCATAATCTGAGGGCTATTATGTTGTTTTTCACACTCCTAGTTAGAAAGAAATAGATCAATTTTAGTGTATTTCTATGTTTTACTAACCCTATTTTCACTAACGTAATGATCTATTGAAGTTTTATGTCATAGGTAACAGGTGCACTATTTCACACACACATTTTTGGAGCCCACCATGGGGCTCAATTCTGGTTTTCCCTCATTTTAACTCTACTTTTCACCAATTTTTCTTCCCAGGTTTTAGGTCCAGAGTCATTTCTGGTAGAAGAAGCTTGCATCCAAGATACGCCCTCACACTGCAAAAATTGGGGCTCACATCTGGGAGTTCCTAGGTTGTTTTCAGTATAGGCTCACATCTGGTGAAAATTTTGTCACATTTGGTAGTAGAGGCTTGTATCTAGTTTATTGCATCGTATGTCATATTTCTAGGATCGCATCTGGTTGAAATTTTTGTGAACTTCATTGCCTAACCCTTAACACTTTAACCAATTGTTGATTTGATATTTTGATAGCCTAACAAGTATGTGGCAGGTTGCTGATAAGGAAGTAAGATGACTTGGCTAAAGTCTGTGTTTGTAGGTTTTTTTGAACCAATTTCAGTACTAACCATTTACAAAGCCGTTTTTTTCAAACTTAAAACATTTTCTCAACATTTGTTAAAACAACCAGATCATTATGCTCTTTTTCATTAAGGATAATCAGAAAATCAAATGTTGGTTTAACACTTGTAAAGGAATTTTTGGATAAATGGACCAACAAACTCAGACTTTAATTCCATTTGGAAATCAGTAATTGGACAAAAAAATCACTAAAACTTGTAGGATTTAATTCATTTTGGGATCTAAAATTGAACAAGAAAATCACTTAACATTACAGATAATTGAACAAAACAAATTTGCTTTCAGGCATCCTGTTTTCAATAACTTAGGAATATCTAAATCAAGCTCAAGATAGCTTGAGGGAAGGAATGTTGTTTTGCATGTTTTGGAAGAAAATGACATGGAGAAGGAGAGTATGCTCTTCTTCTTTTGAAGAATTAGAAATCTAGACATCCTACGTTTGCCAATTCTTTATATACTTATTTAACAGTAGAGGGCCTGTCAGTTGAGGAAAACATCTCCTGGGAACAACCCAAGTGAGGACAAGTTTTACAAAAACCCTTCAACCTCACTATAAATAATTTCTTCCTTGTAGACCAAAGCCTCGGAAGACGGAGCCTGTTTTCTTCTTAGATTTTTTACATCATTCATTGAACATGCTTGGGTATGTGTAGAGCAGAGCCGCTTGAATCTTGCTTGCGAGACTACACATATTTGAGTACTCATAGGGCTATACACCTCAATTTTTCCCTGTGCCAATCTATGGGAGAAGGTTTTGAATTTATTTCCCCATCATAAACAACGAACTTCATAGACAAACTACCTGATTCATCCCCAAAAGGGTGAGAATCCTTGTACAAGGCAAAAAGTAATTTCCCTAAGACACTCGTCATATTGTGCCCTCACTTGCATTTGGAGTCGATTAATACAAAATCATGACTAGACCCATTGCATGATTGGTGATGGTTGTATTATGATTAGCATTTGAGTGTGTACGTAAGTCAAAAAGCAAGGATTTTCATCTTCCACCTAGAAAATAGGGCATAAAGATGTGTTTATTCCCTAAACAATGCAAATCTGCTTGATATATCTAAAAGATCACTAACAAGATAAAATCCCTCAAAAAAAGAAAAAAAATTTAATCCTTGGTCTACACATGTGTTTTTCACCCACTAACAGGTCTCAGAACGCAATGTGCAATCAAACAAAGTTCACGCACTTCCAAGACAAAATTTTCAAAACTAACAAAATCTGACAGAGAGATTAGAAACTCGCATCCCAGATTTCTTATCTCTTATTTGGTATCTTGGCTCATATCTATTATCCTAGATCATATTTGGTTAACACATCATCACATATAGGGTTAAATCTCACATCCTGGGTCATCAGAAGGTTGCATATTGTATTTCCTGGCTCGCATCTAGGATAGTGGGTACTTGTAGAATAGTTTCTCAAGAAAACTTAGTTGATTTGGGTACCCTTTTGGATCTTTATTCTATCTCTATTCTCTTTTCTGGTCTCTCTATTTCTCTGTCAAAACACTTTTTTAGACATCTACCTTGCATGTCCTATCAGTTTCTCGCAATCTATCTCAATATGTGTGGTCTACCTACTTTTTACAACAACTTGATTCCCAGCTCACTATCATGGCATTCTAGCCCTCTAATGGTGGAATCATTTACTTCCACCAAAATACCAATGATACTTCCACCTAGACACACTCACTTGAACAATTCAGGATACTACCTGACAGTATTGGGAAACTTTGTTGAAGTTGAGATCCAAATACATGGTTAACACAAGATGCAACAAGTACACCTCTTAAGGATTGAGAGTACTTCCTAAATCACTACACTTTCAAGGGAAAACATCTCGTAGTTCCCTACTCGATTTAGATTCTCTAGAAATGGACAGGTACACTCGTGGATGGAGTGAGGCTTTTGATGAATATGACAATACAAAAGACCAAAAGTATGAAGATATCGATGAAGAAGAAGAACCCACATTTGCCCATCCTATATTTGAATTGGGAAGTGAGGAAGATATCACTGAAGAAGAGTATAATACAGTCAAACAAAGAAGTAAGTTCGAAAAGATAATGGAAAAGATGATTGACAAAGATAAAGAGAAATACTTTCTCCATCTAGCGTCCACTGGCGTAAAGTTACCCAATGATTATGACAAGGAAAAACTAAAAGAAAAGGAGGTGTCGACTCCTATATCTATTCTCGCCAAACAACTCACCTCGATGAAAATAGTCTTGCAACTCTCAAATAGGAGAAAGCTAAACCCAAGACAAAATACTCTATGGACTCCATTTGTCCATTTCCTTTCGACAAGAGTATCACTATGGTTCCATTCCCTCCCAACATGGCAAGGCCAAAACATGACAAGTATATGGGAGAGACCGATCCACATGATTATGTTAGAGAATTTTGTGCTCTTAGCATAGAGTACATGCATGAACCTACATACCTCATGCAGATTTTTCCTGGAATTCTAGGAGGCAACACCATGGAATGGTTCTCAAATCTTACACCTAAATTCGAAACTTTTGAGGAGTTAATTCAACAATTTATCGAACATTGCTGTTATAATATACAACATGATGTGACTATGATGGATCTTTGCAACACTAAAAAAAAGACTAGTGAATCCTTTACTCACTTTCTACAAAGATGAAGAAAAATATTTGTGCGGCATTCGAGAGTTATTCCCAAATCCAATAAAATGGAAATCTTTGTTAATAACTTGGTACCTAACTTAAACTACACATTGCAAATGCAAGACTCCCCTAACTTTGACAGGATGATCTAGAACACCCTCTGGATCGAAGAAGTTATTGTCAAAATGGGGGAGATCACTCTTCAAAGTGAAAAAAAATCTAACAACTCCAACTCCAAACATAAATGGTGGAAGCAAAACAAAATTGTTATTAACGATAGAGTAGTAGATGCATTCAATGTTGGTCCTAAACCTAAGGTGTTCAATCTAACTAATAGCATGCAAGAAAGCAAAGATGCCAAGGTAACGACCCCCTTACCCAAAGCCAACAATGATAATAGCAAAGATTGGCCATGGACCTCCAAACATGAAATAACATTCACTCCTTTGGGAGAACCTCTTGAAACTGTTTTGAAGACAATATTAGACAACAAAGTTCTCACAATCCTAGATTCCAAACCATGGGAACCAGTGGGAAAACCAAGGTGGTGGGTTCATAATTCTTACTATGTCTTTCATTAGAACAAAGGACACAAGACTAACAACTATCTTAAACTCAAACATGTTATTCAAGACCTCATTGAAGGAGGAAAAATCAAAGTAGAGGGACACACTACCAACGAAGATCATACAACATTTAACAAACCATTCCCTAATTATGAGAAAGGGGGAGCATCTAAGGGTGGTGACTTAGAGCCAAGAACAGATCACGATCAAAGGACCTAATTCTACCTCAAAACCAATATCAACATCCAAGGTTCCTACTTTTACTATCCCCAAACTAGCAGCAAAACACATAGTTAATAATCCTATAGGAAAGTATGACCTGGTGGACCAATTGCAATGAACCTCCACTAAAATTTCCATTTCTGAGTTGCTTAAAATTTCCATAGTGCATAGGGAAAACCTGGAACAAGTCCTAGATGCCTCAAATGTACCAAAGGACCTTGATATAGACAAATTCCAAGTGATGGTTAATCACATCTCAGTGCTACATTACCTCTCCTTTTCTGAAGAGGATGATAAATCATTGACTCATCCACATAATCAACCCCTCCATATTAAAGTCCTCATTCATAAATCCCATGTTAGATGCATATTGATAGATGGAGGCACAAGATTGAATATTTGTACCCTTAATCCAATCATGAAATTGGGTCTTTCAGAATAGACCATTGAATCTAGAAGTAAAATCACTATCAAAGCTTATGATGAGGAAGAAAGATCCTCTAAAGGTCTTATTGTTCTACCCATCAGAGTTAGACCAATTGAAAGGAATGCCATATGTTAAGTTCTAGACCTACCCCTAGCCTACAACATCCTATTGGGGAGACCATGGATCCACAAAATGCAAGTTGTTCCATCTACTTACCACCAGTATATCAAGTTCCCACATAATGGGGTGGAAGTAACAATTCCTACAGATGCTAATTATACTTGCAATAATATTAAAGAAGGTAGTATGATTCCACAAAACAAAGAGACTATGGAGGAAATTTCTCCTGAAACTAGCAAAGACATGGTGATGCAAAGTTTTGGAAAGACCTTGAAACTTGAAGAAACAGGTATGGGAGAATACAAGCTAGACATGACTCTGGACATCATTAACAGAACTTCTGGTGTCACCAAGATCCTATGGAAGACCCTTCTCATCTTTCACACCTGCCACGTCTAAAGACCCAGAAATCTACAAAGCAACTAGTATGATTAAGGCATCCACATCTTCTTTAGATAACATAGAAGAATAAGTAATCTTGGATTGGCTTTACAAAGGAGAACCAAAGGAAGCCGAGGTCAAACATGTATAAATATCCCTAGAACAGTATGGTAAAGGATACAACCTCCTCAAGAAAATGGGATAGAAACAAAAAGGAGCTTTAAGCGACACAAGAAGAGGACTTATTGAGCATGTACACATGGAGTTCAGGAATACTAGAGACAAAACATGACTATTTTTAATAATGAATCTAACAAACCTACTTCAAAAGATAGTCTGATCTCTAACAAAGAGAGTGATGAAACAGATGAGATAGAACTAGAAAAATGGTCCTATGAAAGATTATTACATGTTGGCACAAAGAATCCTGACTATCAAGGAGAGCACTATGTACAAATCTTTGAGGTACCATAAGATGTTCGCATACCTTTGTTAGCACAATCTCCTATTCAAGAGGTAGGAGACACAAAAGAACATGATCTAGAGGTACCATTGACATAAATATCTACCGAGAGCACACCCCGACAACATGATTCACATCCTAATTGGGGGCACTTAGTCATAATCACACATGTCCTTGATTTACCACACTTTGATCGACAAGTGAATAATCGAGTACATCAGATAATTATTGCTGAATTCTTAAACAAGTCTAATGATGAAATAACTGACTCTCATGATTATGAGTGGGATGAGTTATTTGTTGCCATAGAGGAAATTGAAATAGATATGATTCACGTGTTTGAAGCTCCATTAGCACCCAGTGAGCATCCTAACACTACTCACAACAATATTGATATTCATAAAGTGGAAGAAGAGTTCCTTCCCCCAATCATTGATGGAGAGACTAGTGTTCTCATAAGTCTAGAAGAACTTCAGAGGTGACAAGAAAGAATCCTCCTTTTAAAAAGAGATGATGATGAAAGTTCCACTGAAGATTCACTAGAGTTTGGAACTTAACAGGACATGTCATGTCAATTAATAGTCTTGACACTAATGTGATGCTATCCTTCCCAGAGTCTGACTCCTTGCCTTTAATAAACCCTGACCTAATTGATTGGACTAATTGAGATCCTACTCCTATCCTCGAATTTCCCAATTAGTACACCTTGGGTTGTTATCAAAACACTTGTGAGCCTTACCCTTCTTCCACCACTACAAGTAGTGTGAACATGTCACAGGAGGATATCAAGTTTCTCAGCCCAAAGTTGAAAAAGAAAAAGAAAAAGGGAACTAATGGTGAAAACCACGTTGTGGCAGTGTCAGATCCTAAAATAGTAAAAACAAAATACGTATCTGATGGTGAAAACCTCTTAGAGGAACCAAAGTATGAGATTCTTGATATCCTCCCAAGCACTTTCAAGAAAGGTCTTCAGTTCTGATAGAACCAACACAGGCAGTTAATTTGGGAACAACTAAAGATTCTCAAATAGTACACCTAGCACAATCTTTTTCAGAAGAGGAGAAGACACGGTACATTGAGTTCCTAAAAGAGAAGAAGATAATCTTTGCAGGGTCTTATACCGATATGTCTAGACTAGATCCTAAGTTAATAATGCATCACTTATCTATAGCTCCCGAGATCAAACCCATGAAACAAAAACTTAGAAAAATGCATCCTCATGTTGCATTGCTATTAAAGGCGGAGCTAGAGAAATTATTGAAAGTTAGATTCATTAGAGTCATTTATTATGCATGATGGATCTCCAATATGGTCCCAGTGTCTAAATCCAACAAATCTATCAGGATTTATACAAACTTCAAAGACTTAAACAAGGCATGTCCTAAGGATGACTTCCCACTGCCTAATATTGATATGATCATAGACCTTACAATAGGCTACCAAATGTATTCATTAATGGATGGTTTCTCAGGCTACAATTAGATAAAAAATTCCCCTGAGGATCAAGATAAGACCGTATTTACATTCGCATGGGGCACATTTTGCTGGAATGTCATGCCATTTGAGTTAAAGAATGTTGGTGGTACATATCAAAGAGAAATGAATACCATAGTCCATGATATGATACAAAAAAAAATGGAGGATTACGTGGATGATACCTTAGCTAAATCCAAAGAAAGGAGCACTCATATTGATGACTTAAGAAAGATATTGGAACGTATGAAGCAATTTCAACTCAGGATCAATCCCAAGAAATGTGCCTTTGGGGTCCAATTAGGAAAGCTCTTAGGGTTTATTATTTTAGCGAAAGGAATTGAAGTAGACCTGAAAAAAGTCAAATCCATCCTAGAGATGACTCCTCCATGCAACATCAGTCAAATGAGGACATTACAAGGGAGACTTCAATCAATCAGGAGTTCATGTCACAACTTGCTGACAGAGCAACACCCTTTACCAAATTACTACATAAAGAGGTCACTTTCAAATGGGATGAACACTGTGAAGCCAACTTCATAGAATTAAAAGAATACCTAGATACTCCTCCTATTCTTATGGCACCCATCCATGAAAAGCCATTACTCATGTTTATTTCAGCTACAACTATATCACTAGGAGTATTTCTCGCACAAGAGGATGAAACTAAGAAAGAAAGAAATATCTACTACATCAATAGAAAACTAGTCTCCTATGAGCTCAATTACAACATTATTGAGAAAGGATGATTAGAAGTTGTCTTCACATCACAAAAATTGAGACACTACATGCTCTCACATGTAGTAAGGATCATTTCTAAGATCGATCCTCTAAAGTACCTTTTAAGAAAAGCAACATTAACAGGATGTCTGGAAAAATGGGTCCTCATTCTATGTGAATTTGACATTGAGTATATAGACAGGAGGGCTATTAAAGGATAAGTCCTTCCAGACCAACTAGCTAATTGACCACTCTAAGATGTTGAACCGTTAAGGATTGATTTCCCTGATCAGACCATTATGCATTTAACTGATTATCCATGGAAGATGTACTTTGATGGTTCTTTCATGCAACAAGGTTCTAGTGTTGGAAACACTGATTGGGGGGTGAATTAGTGTATGTCTATTTATTTATTTTTAGAAACTTAAATATAAATCAAACATTCATTAAATGAAGCTTAACATAATAAATCATAACACATGATATTATTATGGGGAAACCTTGATAAGAGAAAAACCCTTGTGGGAATTAGTACCTACAAATATTGTACTAGTATAATGAACCTGTTAAAGTTCCTTTGCCCTGTTAGAAGCAGTCTTTACAATATGAGTACAATGACCTGGTTAAAGGTTTGACTCTATTAGGAGTCTTTTAAAAAACCTTGTTAAAGGTATATGGCTCACTTCCTAGGCTCACTGCCCAATAGGATGAAGGCTACAACCTTCTAAAAGTTGATATACACTATATCAAAAGTGAATTGTTGTGATGACATTGTTGTCTGATCAGTTCCGTGTATGCACAAATGCTCTTACTCTCTTAAAGAGCTATATCATATAATTACTTCATCATACTTTTCTTATATATCTTCCTCTTACATAATGATCGACACTTGTAACATAACTTTACATTACATACTTATATGTTCATATCCGAATAGGCACGACTCAAAACAAGACTCTAGTCGGCCCTAAAACAAAATACACAACACTTCTGAACAAGTTGGCTCAAGAATGTTTACAATAATTCTAATTACATCCTTACAAACATATAATCAAAGGTGCTTAGCCATTACATAACAAAATAATTCACGCTAATCAAAACACTAGTTGGCTTCCATGCTCAGTCTTCTGGACTGCTGGTCTACTGATCTGTCTGTAACTTATTCATACTATTTTTCTATACTATGCGTGTTTGGATGTAGTATGTACACATGTCATAGAACATATATCTAAATGCACATATGTTGACTCAATCTCTTGCACGTGTGTTGATGTACTGATTGTTGAATACCTATGGCTGCCCTGTTTCCATACTTATTCATTTTTCCTTCTAAGTTGCCTTTGATAGAAACTTAGTATGACTTTGTTTCCATAATGAAAACACAAAATGATTCATGCATCCTCAGGAAGTCAACTTGCCAACAATCTTCCCTTTGTCATTTATGGAAATAAAGGAATGTGGCCAAGTATTTCAAAATGACTTAACACAAAGAATAACTGTATATCATAACATCTTATTGATATATACACATTCTATATTACTCCCCCTTTGACATTAATGACAAAGGTGTACAAAACTTGTAAGTATTCTACATACTTACTCCATGTAAACTTCAGGGTACACAATCTGAAGAGATTGGATCTCTTTCTGCCATAATACTTTGATTGCATCAATTGTCTATAGATGCGCGCATAGGGCATATGTCAGTTTCTCCATTTTCATCAGCTGCATGCAAGGACCTTGATCATATGTCACAATGGTGGCATCAATCTATTTGATGTTCTCATTTAGGACTGCTAGAGAGGGCACAAGTGCATTTTTCAACTGAGTTTGTCAGACTCTTATCTTGCTGATTTCCAACTTAGCCTTCTCAATCTTGTCCAACTGTCCTTGATAGAAATTGCTACAGATGTTCATGTCTTGCGTGGAAGTCTCAACTGATTTTCTAATATTTTCCACCATGATTTATGCCTCTTCTATCTTTTTAATGTGCTTAGACGTGAACTTCACTCTGTCCATGTAGTTGGCTATAGCTTTCTTTCCCTTAGCTGCTAATTCTTTCAATATAGATTGCCCAATATTTAAAGACTTTAGGTCTAAGGTAAAATTCTTTACCAATTCATTCAGTCTCTCCTTTTTGTATTCATCTTCTGCAATTTTGGTAGCTAAGTCTACTAGGCTTGTAAAATGTGATTTGAAGTTTGTTAGAATGCTATCCACATCTTCAACTGATTGAACTTTGGCTACTTTCTTGTCTGTAGGCACTAAGTCATTCAATATGTTTACTGATTCCAAAAAGTGAGGGTTCCTCATCACTTGTTTCTCTTTTTCTTTTTCCATAGCAAGAACGCTTATCTATATTAGGTCTTCTTCTCCCCAAGCGTCCAAACTTGCTGAATTAGGAGTTAACCTTGACAATAATGAAGTAGATGGTTGAGTGGATGGTGAGAGTATAGTATTCTAACTGGTGTCCATGCATTCAATTTTTACTGGTATCTCTTTGATTGGTGTCTCATCACCTTGAATATATTTTTCTTCATTCAAGTCAATTGGATCATTGGAGGGAACTTCATCTTGTTGTGCAGATGTATCATCAGTGCACATTTCTTTAGTGCTTACAAATGCTTTATCTACTTTGTCCATTTCTTTTTTAGATGCTGTCATGGATATCTTGATATTATCAACCACTATAGTACCTTCTAAGTCTTTATCTATATCAGAAGTTATTGTCATTATGGGCGCTGAAACCTGTGGACCTGTTATATGTGCTTTCTGAATCACTGGTTCTGTAACCTATTTGGGAGGAGCTAGAGTTACCTTTGTAGTAGGTGTCATTGATGAATACATGTGTCTATCCATAAACACTTGTGCAAATGCCTTTTCAGTCTCTTTACCTATCTGCTCATACTCTTTGTTCATAATATGTAAATTCCTTGTCTTGGTTCTAAGATGAGGCTTCACCAGATCTAATAGAATAGCCTTCTCATCATGTGAGCATATAGGGAGAAGAGTATCCAATGTTTATTCTCTAATCCTCATGTCTTCCTCTATTGTATGTCTTTTCACGATCTCTATTATGTTCTATAAGTTATCCGGTATCACTGTTTTGAGTTCAATAACAGACTTCTTAAACTTGATTATATGAGATATGATCATAGAATGTTTCTCAGTCTTATCCATCTATTGATACTTTTCATAGACTTTAGAAAGTGTATCTAATCTCCCTTTATTTACAATCCTATTTTTCAAAACATTAGACTAGGTCTAAATCCTACCTTAGGAGGAGCTTGAGTATTCCTTGCTTTTCTCTGAGTGTTCCTTGAGGATGGGTGATTTGTGGGCACAGATGTGCTCTCTACTTTCTTCTTCTTTTCGATCTCTTCAATCTTCTCAAGTTCTTTGGCTATCTTGGCTTCTCTAGCTTTGTCAAGATCTCCTTGAGTGACTCCATGAACTTTTATAATGCTAGATGTAATTTTGGATACCTTCCTTTGGTTATTAGCATTGTGTAAGATAGTATCCACTTCATTGGTCTTCTCTCTATAAGTGCCCCACCTGGGCTCATTTGGATCTTTGGGCGTAGATAATAGAATTTGTGCATATCCTTCTAACACATGTTCTTCTACTTCATAACCAAGAGGATGAATACATTTGGTTCTAGGTTCAACTGCCTCCATGCAAGTGCAATTTTTTTCTACCATGAAACATATGGTATCCTTATATTTATCAACTATCTTCTCAGATCTGAACCTTTTCTGCATTTTGATCCTAAATGTCTTGATATCCATATCCATGGCATCCCTTACATTGCTCTCTAAAGTGGCCTTAAGTGAAATCTGAGACATTGTGGGTTTTCTCATGTATAGGTAAAGGTTTGCAACCTTTCCAACAATATGGAATTATAAGTAGATGATCAAAGATCCAAACCTGAATGTCTTGCTCCTATCATGATTGATGATTTGAATGTTGTCAATCAATTAAGCACTGCTAGGACTGTTGCTGCAGAGACACTGTTTAACCTACTTGCTTGCTGAAACTTATACCCAAGTATCATTGTTAGAATTTTTATATCATCTTCCTTGATAGGGTCTTGTGACTTCTAGATAAGCAAACTTGTTCCACTTTCTTCTTGAAATCCTTGCCAGTAGGAAGAACTAGTCCAATTTTGGGAAGTCTGATTAATTCATTGATTAGATCTATAGTGATGTGCACAAGAACCTCACCAATCCAGTAAAGATCATCATGTATTCTGCTTAGAAAAATCTTCACCCATTATGGCTCATCAAACTCATGCGCATTTGAGTATTCAAAGATAGGGTTACAAATCAAGTGCATGAACTCATCCTTGAATGTATAGTCAGGTTTCATCATAGATCCCATATGAGTGGCTATGCTGATATCTCCTACTATTTCTTTCTTACAGTAAATATATGTGCGGATATCTTCTACGTGAACAACACCTAACAAGGTTTTGGAAAAAGATCCTTCCACATCATCCAGTATGGATTTGAATGGATTTTTCTTGAATACAAATCTCTTCCTCTCTACAATATCAAATACTATAGGAGTCACCATACTTACTTGGAACTTGATTAAGTAGGGTTTCATAAAATTTTGAAACGGCGTGACTACTAGGGTTCCATTTCAACTTCTTATCCTTTTGCTTAACTACCAAATTTGTTATGCTTCCATGCTTTGATGCTCAGTGCTCCAGTTCTCTCCAAATTCTATGATCTCGAATGCAAGTTTGAAGAAGAACAAACATTTACATTATTTTATAAAAGCTACAACATTTAATGTTTGCAACTGTACGCAAATTACTCAGATAATTTGTAACTTTGATCATGATGCATTAGAGACAATGCATGCATGCATACTGCAATATAATGTGCTTATAACTATGAATCAATAGGTGCATACTCAGAGGTGAGCATACCAGCCACGCAGGGGTCCTAAGCTAGAATAGCTCCCCCTAAGACCAAGAAGGTATATTCAAGTAGAAGTAGAGGGTGCGTCCTCTTTGGATGCATCAACTAATTTTTCAACATCATTGTCCTTCTTTACTTTAACCCAAATTTTTCTTGAATCTTCTTTTGCTTTAACAAACTTGAATTCTCCTTCTTCTTCAAATAGTGATTTCTTAGGATCCTCTTGCTTTTGAGTTCTAGATCTACAAAACCTTGAGATGTGTCCAGCCTTTCCACATGTGTGAAAAATGATAGGAGGTCTAATGCTATTTTTCATCATGCTACACTGCTTTGTTGTGTGTCCATTGTAGTTACATATCTGACATGTAGTGTTCTGCAAATTTCTTTGAGGTTGATTTCTCTGATTGTTTTGATTCACTCTTCTTTGATTCTACTGTGACTAATTTCTTTGATTTGTTCTACAATGCATACACCTATGACCAAATTTATCATAGGAGAAATAGTAACCATAGAAAGATCTTACCTCTTTGCATTCTCTTTCCAAATGACCATGTTGTTTACATGCATAACAAGTTCTGTTAACTTGCTTGATTTCCTCTTTAGGTGGATCTATTTTAATCTCTACAACATTTTCAATTTTCTTTGCTTCTGAAGATGCTTCTGTTGGAATTATATTGAGATGATGTACTGAGAGGGGAGGGGTGAATCAGTACCTCTAAAAATTTTCTTGGTTAGCCCATTAACCCTTAGTCATCAGTTTGTAATTTAACTTATCTAACTGTTCATCTTTCTTTATGCATATGAAATCATATCATGCATTCTTTTGATATGTAACAATAATAGGAACATTCATGAAATTAGATAACACATGACACAAGATATGATATCGTAGAAAACTCCTCTTAAGGAAGTAAAAACTATGGTGGGGATTGTTACCCACAAACTTCACTATCTGCAGATAAGAAGAGTCGATTAAGGCTTACAATTTTGGTCACTTCTGATGACCTACCCTATTAGGAGTATTATAGTGGAGACCTGTTAAGATCTACTTCATTTGAAGCTTTTAACAACACTGTTAAGTGTGCACTCTATTAAGATATTTACAAAGGACGGTTAAGTCCACCTTCTACAAAAGGATTTTAGATGTGATGCACTTGTTAGAATGCAACTACATAAGTCTTTGATCTGATGATAAATTCAATCTTCAATTTCTAATAAACAGATCCTACAAATCTCCAAAAATACTATTAATCATCCTTCCATGATTGATTATTACCTTTATCTGCTCGTCAGTAGCCTCTATGTGTTCTTGATAACTGATATACTCTATTTCTGATCTTTGCATGAATTGTGCCTTCTTCTCCTTAGATTCTTTTCATGGCTATCAATTACAAAGAATTCATGTACTCACAATTGAGTATGAACATCTATTTATACTAGCTTAGGTTCAATTATTGATTCATGCATGCACGGGTTAACTCTAGATTCAGGATATACAACTTGATCTTGATCTATAGTTAGATATGCTTTAGACCCATTAGGATTTTTTAAAGCATTTATATAAATCTTGCATGACCATAAAAACAAAAAACAATTCTACAAAATAGAATAACTTTGTCTTATCAGCTGTGTAAGAATCAGATCCACAATTTGTGGCTTTTCTGACTGTGGGTGTTTTTGGTTGTCGGTGTTCCTTTCTCTGAACATGTCATCGGGTATGCTTGTTTTTTCCTGTCGGGTTGATTCTGGAAACTGTGTCGCTGGTAATGCTTGTGTTCGTCGGTGATGCTTGTGTTCATCGGTGATGCTTTTCATATTTATACTTAGCATTTTTTCTCAAAATTATTTATCCTATCGCGTATGCTTACAATTCACTGGTATTGCTTGTGGTCCACCGGTGATGCTTGGTGTCTGTCGGTAATGCATTCTATCTTTGTTTTTCTTCTGAGTATAGTAATGGAAAAATAATGTCATCAATCTCACCCTTTGACATTAGTATCAAAAACATGATATGTGCAATATACTGAGTATATTAGTATGGACACCTGTGTATACTTCTACCTTAGTCATTTGAATGACCCCCCTATGTATGTGTCAGTAAGTGTAAGTATAATTATATATCCTTTTGTCTTTTCTCTTTTTTTTTTAACTAATATATGTATTGTACATATTATATACATTGTCTTTCCTCCTTTTTTTATTCTAAGGACAAAGGTACTTACAACTTTTCAAAAAGGTGGGAATGTAAGGATTTGACTTCCTCCATCATTTTGTCCCATTTTTCTTTCAGCATTTCTAGAGCCATGTGCTCTAGTGAAATCCTTACATGAATATCATAGATGATGTCTACTACAGACATCTTCGGGGTTGCTATAAGATTTCTAGCTTCTAAAATATGTTTCTGAAGTATTGTGAGATTTGGTAAGATATGTGCTTGGAGTTCTGCGATCTCACCTCTGAATTGGGTCTCAGCATCCCATATTTCCCGCCTTAGCCTGTTTGCCTCAATGACTATGTCACGATGTGCCTTTATGCTTTCAGCATGTGAGGTTAGGCTTTGTGCACTGTTAGTGACATTTGCATCAATTTCTTTAAGCTTGTCACTATTCTCCTTTGCAAATTTGTCAAGTGTGGACATATTTTGAACTAAGGTTATTGCCTCAGCAATCATTGGCTCCAGTTCATCACTAAGTTTGGAGAGCTTGACCTTGTTCACTGCCACTTCTTGGCTTATCTTATCAATTAACTTGAATTGATATTTCTTCTCTGCTTGCTCTTCCATAGCTTGATCTGCCTCTATCCCTTGTTCTGTGATAGCATTGGTAAGAACAACAATTTGTTCCTTAACTAAAGTATTTTCATCAATTTTCACTTTAGGAACTAGTTGTTGGAGTATTTCCTTGGCCTTTTCAAGTGCCATGTTTTCTCTGTGTTCTTTGATCATTTTCTTCTGTATGGCTTTCTGTTGACAGAGCACTCCAAACTCTTGAAGTTTGTCACTGTCCAAAGTGGTAATGTCCCAGTTTGGAACTTCAACGATCTCATCAAGTGTGACAGCCAATATGTCCTTCTTTACTATTTTCTTCTTCTTCTTCTTTGGCTGGTTGGTAGTGGCAGATTGATTTAATACCATTTACAAGGCTTGAGATTGTGTAGACTTAGTTGGTGAGTGTTTAGAGGATGAGGCATCCTTTGTACCTATTATGTAATCACCTACCAGTTTGGTGAAGATGTCTCCTCATGTTCCTTGGGTGTTTCAATAGATGACTCTTCTTTTTGCTTCAATTCCTCATTTCTCTTTACATTCTCATTCTTTTCTTGTTCTAATGCCTTCTTTG
>MU224488.1:192539-203093 GCA_018584345.1 Thuja plicata
CATGCTACCCTGGTCATGTGGTTTCTTAAGAGAGAGGAGAAAATAAAAATGAATGAAATTGTTAAGGTTGATTACTCTAGTAGCCTAATGGTGAAGAGAGTTGGAGAGACTTCAGGTGTGGAAGAATCTAGTGTAGTCTTAGAAACTTCTAAGTTCAACATGAAAGTGGCAAAAAAGGAAGCCAAAGAAAAGGAAGATTTCAGGAGGTTGGTGAAAAGGACAAGATAATTGCACAATTAAGAGGCCAAACACTAGTTGTAGAATCTTCTCAAATAATGATTACCAATTATATTTCCAAGCCTTCATCATCTGGTCCTACTATAGATTATCTCTCTTCCCCTATGCCTCCTAGTTCTAACTCAGAAGCAGAGCTCAAATTGGAAAAAGAAAAACTAAAAGCAAAGAGAAAGAGATTAGAAGAGGAAACCAAAAATTTCATAAAGGAAAAATATATAGTGGTTCAGAGATATGAGGATAAGGTGTGGAATACAATTTTATAGTTTGTTGAGGGTATAAAGCCAAATATTATTTATTTGAGTGGAGAGAGAATAGTAGGCATTTTAAATTCTTTTGAAGAGGATAAGGCTACCCTGGAGCCAATTTTGGACAAATAGATAGGGACAAAATTAAATTTAAAATTATGTATTCTTTGTCCATGACCGAGGATAATGTTGATACTATAATAAAGACTACCTACAAGTTTGTTAAAATCTTGTTAGAGTTTGCAGTATGACTTGTGTCAGCATTCAAACAAGAGAAAATGTACTAAGGAGGGAATATTGCACAGTTTGTTTTAAAATTCCTAGCATTTTCATAAAGAATGGTAATTTGAAGAATAAGGAAAAACTAATGGGAGAGATGGATGATGAGCTTCCTATGAGACTTAATAGCCTCATAAACCTCGAGAGTACCATTTTGTTTTTTCAAAATGTGGAGACAATCGAAAATGCCAAGTATCATTTTGGGTTTTGGAGAAAGGAAGTTTAGCGAATGCAAAATAGATTGGGATTAATTAAACAAGTAGGTTGAAATTGTTAACTTCCCTTCGCCTAGTGATGAGGTGTTTTTAGCATGGTAGGCAAGATATACCCTAGATGAATTAAAGAAACAAAAACACCCCATTGTTCTTTAAATAGGTTGTATTTATCCAACATCCTGAGGTTGTCAATAGTTGAGAATAGATTTTGTGCCTAAAAGAATAAAGACAAAGTTTCCACTTGGTGAAGGAAGAACAATTTTGAAGTTGTTGCAAAGGCCCTACAATCCAATGAGAAATTGTTGTTAAAATCATGTAACAACTTAGTTATTGGTCTTGTTGTAATTTTGTCTTACATGATGAGTCCTCATTTCATCTTTTTCCTAGATGATCTAAAGTGTTTTGCAATCCTTACTTTATAAAAGGATTTCAAAGATCATTGAGAATACCTAGAAAAAAATTGAGTGATCAAGTTGTATATGAGTTTTCAGTTAGGGATATAGCAGATTGTATTAGACTGTGTCATAATAGAAATAAAAAAATTTCATGTCTTTTGTCATTATTGAAGTGGTGTATATTTTGAAGCAATTTGTATAAATGAACATGATTCTTCATACTTAATACAAATACTCCATATTCAAATCTCTCCTTTGTGTCAACTTCATGAGTTGTGAGTTTTCTAATTCATTGCGTCGAATTTATCTGTGTATGTTGTTATTCATTATCTTTCATCTATGATCAAATTAAATATTCTTCTAGATAAGACATAGACTCATTTGGTGTGAAAAAGGCTTTTATAATAATTCTTGGTCTGGGTTTGTTCCATTTATGTGTTTTAATCTTTGACAATAGTTGGTTTATGTATTCCACATCTGCATTAAAGATATTGCCCAGTGGATAAGGCACTAGTCAGAAATTAGTAATTTCTATAGTGATGCATGTTTGGTTGGGTTTGACTATATTCTATAAATTTTAAAACAAAACCATTTCAGAATCCTTATAAGTATTGTGGTTGTTTGTTTTATGTTCTTCATGGTAATTCAAAATTAATGAATGAGTGGTATCATTAAAAATTTTCTTATCATTTTATGTTGTTCAAATCCAAATAAAATTATTAAGTATTGCATATTGAGTTGGATTAGGTGTACCCACCTTGGTCTTCAAGAATCAAAAGTGCAGAGGGAATTCTTGTCCCTATAGTTGGTCTAGTTATCTTAGGATTTCTCATATTTGAAACTAACCACTCCTTAAAATCAATCTATAGGTATATTGGTAGCTTACAAAGCATTAAATAATTTTAAAACACCAAAACCATGTTCATCATTATGAATTATTTTTCTCAAACACTACTACGGAGATGACCTCAAGATTAGTATTTTGTTGTCCGAACCATTTCTCAAAATTTTCAAAGTCATGAGAAAGATTTTTCACTTGCATAGGAAGGACACCTAAGATATCATCCTCACCATCATAAGAGTTGGAAGATTAGTTTTTAACAATAGGAGGAATATCATCAGGAGGTATGTTGGCATCATTGGGTAAAAGTACGAAGCTATGTCACACTTGAGGACCATTTTCATAGTTTTAGCTATATTTCTAGTTTTGGCTGGAAGGTTTTCAACTATACATACGTGGCACACACACGACACCAAGTGGCGTGGATGTGGAAAATGTGTTCCTACCGAAAGTGTTTTGGCTGGACCTATTCAGACCGAAATAGTTTTGGGTGGAACTATTAAAAACCATTTATACCCAAAAATTTTCTTAGAGTGGCTCATTTGTACTGAGCACCTTCCAAGAATTTTGTAGCGGATATGGAAATCTTTGACCAAAATTAGGGAGGGTTTTTTTTGTTTTTTTTTTTAAAATGTTTTTAAGGATTTTTTTGTTAAATTAATGTAGTTGTACTACTATTTAATGTTTTTTGTTTTAATTTTGTTATTTTATAATTTTAGAAAATAAAAATATGGTTTTATGTAGATTTAATTTTTTCTAGTTGAGATAACATGTTAGTTACTTAGTTAATTACTTTATTTTTATCACATATGTTTCAAAACATTAGTAAAATGTTACAAAACATTAGGAAAATGTTGCAAAACATTAGAAAAATGTTACAAACATATTAAACATAACATTGTACCCTAACATGAAACGAACATGAAACTGAAACATAAATCAACATAAACCTTAAGATGAACCCTAACATGAAACCCTGACCATATTGATCCAAAACATGAACCCTAACATGAACCCTAGCATGAAACCAACAAGAAACTGTAAAATCGATCAACGTAAACCTTAACGTGCTAAATCATTTTTCTTTTGAACATATGTTATTTGTGTTTTATTTTATCTATTTTACTATCATGACATGACATTAGCTAGAAACTAAACTGAAACTAGAACATTAACCAACATAAACTCTAACACGAAGCAAACATGAACTCTAACCATGTAAAACTAATTTAAAATTAGATCCCTAAAGCTAATTGAGAAATAAACCATAACATGAAATCCACATGAACCCTAACCTGAAAATGGAACATGAACCAACATACACCCTAACATACTAGAAACCAACATAAACCCTAATATGAAACCAACACATGAACCCTAACATGAAAGCAACATGAAACTGGAACATGAGCCATCATAAACCCTAGAACACTAGAATCCAACATGCACCCGAACCATGAACAAATTAACCCTAAACCTAATTGAGAAATAAACCAAGTTAATCCCTAAACCTAAACATGAAACATTAATCTACATTAAACTAGGATAGTTATAAACCCAGACAAAATTGAACCATAAGTCAAAACCTCTTTTCATTAGAAAATATGTACATGTATGTATATGATTTTAAATCATTTTTCTTTCAAATCTATATGCATTCAAGTGTTTTTAAGTTTATTTATTTGTAACACATGTGTTTAAATATATAAGTAAATTAGAATTAAACCATTTACATGTGTAGAGATCTATATATATTCTTCTTTATACTTTCAAGCATATATATATATTTTATATCAAATGGCATCAGCTAGAGGGGCATCACCTATAGATTCTAGAGAGGCTAGTGTTTAGGGGGTGGTAGTTACCACTATTCTCATACATCTTTTGATTCTAGAGAGAGTAGGGAGGAGTTATTCACTAGTATCATAGCTTGATTGAGATGAGCTATTGAGGTTATTAGTTAGAGGATTCAGTCATCCATGAACTTTCCTAATAGGGATAGGGTGAAGATTATTAGAGAGGACCTGGTTTGTATGATTGACAGAGTTCAATCATACAACCCTTATTATAGAATATATATTGATACATTCTATGCTTCTCTCTCCCACAGCATTACTGGCACTTTGAAGTATAGACATGTTGATTCAGAGGATTCCACCGTTACGGTGAAGACCATGTTTCATTATTACTGAGACAGAGCTCATGTGAGAGGTTATATGACTACTCGATGTGAGGATGACCTTGTTGTGCCATTTATATATCCTCAATGGTTGGATTTTCATCATAGGTGGCCCTAGAAGGATGATCTTCCACTATATTTATACAAACAATTGTTTGTTAGTAATAACTGAGATGGGGGGTGAATTAGTGGCCTCAAAAATTAATCCTTAAATCAACCCTTAAAAATTATTACCACTTTTAAGCCTCTAGTTATACTTAGTCCTACAAGATGGATGGCTTGAAATACTTATAACAAATTACTACTTGTCAGAATTCTTTGTAAATCCTTCTTCTATATGTTTACCGATAAGTAGTCTTCTATTTACCGAAACACAGTAAATAACTAGTGTATACCAATCAATCCAGAATAAGTTATGTGAAATGAAAAATAGTAAAGTAATGAAACATAAACACATCACACATGGATTTTTAACGTGGAAAACCTGTTAAGGGAAAAACCACTGGGACCAGTACCCCAAATTTTCACTCTTTTGAAGTGAGCTCAGTTAAGAGCCAACCCTATTAAAGGTTACAAACACACTGTTAGGTGTGACCTTGTTAGAGGATTTTAAAGAATAGTTTGTCACTTAGTATCTGGCATCTAATGCTACCATCCTTGACTAAACACTCACTTGTCTTGTCATGTCAATAGGTATCGGGCATATCCAATGCTACTTTGTACGATCAAAGTTTTTGATACTCCTTGGGATGTATCTCAACTATAAAAGACTTTTAAGTCCTACCTGGTTAAGAGACTTGATGCTTAAATTGTTAAACTGAAACAATAAAGTGATCTGTTCACATATACAACTTAATTGCAGATTTTCAGATCTATGGTAAGTGTGTTACCTCTCTAATAAATATAATCAATCCAGTACCTTTGCTCCATATTGTTCTGATCTATGATGATGTCTCACTATTTGTCTTTGTCTGTAGAATCTAGCTCTTTCCTTAGCTTCTTGATCATGTTTGAATGAAGACTTTCTTCTCCTTTAGAATATCTTTAGCATCTTCCCTCTTATCACTTTTCTTCCTTTTTTCCCCTAATTTAGTAATGAATTAGGTTGTCTCTATATAGACATGATTTCACCATTTCTTGGCTTTCTTCATTCTTTGCGTGATCCATAATTCTCACCAATTAGATTTAAAGAAAAACTCCAATTTAATCTCAAAGACATCTTCTTGTCAACTGTACAAAGTAGCATTAAATCCTTTACATATATCTGACTTTGTCTTTTTGATTCAAATAATGATAAGTGCCTGTTAAGTCTATCTTTAGTTCTTGACAACTAAGCATTTTTTCATTTTATTAACTCTCTGCTCTGTTGGCCAATACTTTAGTTATTCATCAGTGATAACTGACTATTCTGTCAGTGTGACTTCACTTGTCTTTGGGATCTTCATTCGTTAGACAAAATTGTAATTATGTCCATTGAGTTACTCTGTGCGTTTCTCATCGAGAAAAACTATGACTTTTCTCATCAGTAATGTTGTGCATTTTCTCATCGGGTAACACTGTGACTTTTCTCTTTTACTTTGACTGTCGGTGTGCACTCCATCAATGTATATAGTCACTTTTTGAATGCATGACATATGAATTACTGATAGTATAGCCTTTGATTCATCAGTTCTTTGAAGTCTTCAGTAGTATGTCCATTACCAAACATATTATTTCAAGTTGACATCAATGACAAAACAATATATTAACTAGTTTAATGCCTTCCATGATCATCAACTTAACATCTTCAAACATTCAATCAGTTATAGTTCATCAATCTCTCCCTTTGGCATTTATGGTAACATACTACAATATCACACTATATTATCACTAATACAATATGAAATATAACATTTGAAGTTCATAAAACTACTAATCTTATGTACTATAACCGATACAAATATATGGTCCTCGGTAAGCTTCTCATAGCTTAAATTTAATTCTTTCATCTTTCTGTCTATCTTCAATCCCTTTACTGGATAGATGTAGAATCTTTCTTTCTCTGATGTGATGTGTTCTTCTCCTATATCAAACTCTCTCCCTTTGATTGTTCTCATTTCTTTTGATGTCTCTTGTCAACAATTCTCTCCCCTTGTATGTACTCTTCCTTTCTGATTACATCTCTCCCTTTGGATACTGTGATGGATATAATCTCTCCTTGATGTTATAATCTCTCCTTGATGGATATAATCTCTGCTTGAGGTGATAATGGATATAATCTCTCCCTTTGACAATAATGCCAAACAAATATTTTTTACAGTAATGCTAAAGGGATAATTTCTATCCATAATATATTCCTTGAATTTCCTAATCCAACAACAATATAACAACTCTGGTACTCAGAGTAGATAAATACCTTGTTGTGTATAGATGTATCTTTGAAGTCCATCTCTTTGCTTGCATCAATATGAATGATATTCTGATAATGTGTAGGCTGATGTATCCTACTAGTCATCTTACAGACCAGTAGACAAGGGTCAGATCCCTAGTCTCTTTCTCAAGTACTCAAATGCATCCTTGGGTAGTCGCTTAGTGATGATATCGGCCATTGTTCCTTTGATTGAACATACTAAAGTATCACCTCTTTTGCTTGAACTTGTTCTCTTAAATAATGATACTTGGTGGAAATATGCTTTGTTTTAGAGTGCATGACTAGATTTTTGAAAATGTTTATTGCACTGGTGTTGTCACAATAGATAATTATCAGTTAAAGAATTTTCATATGCATACCTTCTAGTAATTGTTTGATCCATACAATATTTGAACAGTTTGTAGTACCAGCTACATACTTTGCTTCTACAGTAGGCTGAGAGATGCATCCTTGCTTCTTATTGATCCATGTGACAAGTCTGTCACCCATAAAGAATGCTCCTCTAGTTTTTCTCTTTCGATCATCAATACTTCTAGCCCAAACAACGTCGGTAAAGACCTTAAGTTAAAAATTTTCTTCTCTTATATACCATAAGCCATATTCCTTGGTATTCTTTAGATATCTTAGGATTCTTTTCACAGCAGTCATATGTGATTCTCTAGGACTAGTAGAAAATCTTGCAACTATTCCTACTACATGTGCAATATTTGGTCTAGTATGTACAACATACATGACAATAATTGATTTGTACAAAGTCTAATTTACCTCTATGGACTTGTCCTACTTTGTTAGCTTACATCAAGTTTCCATCGGTGTTCCAACTAGTTTGGAATCTTCCATCTCGAATATTTTTAGCACTTCTTTGATGTATTTGGATTGTGTAATGAAAATGCCTTCATCTTGTTTCATGATCTGTAGACCAAGAAAGAACTTGATCTCTTCAAACATAGACATCTCAAACTCTTTGCACATTTCATTTGAAAATGATTTTCATAACATATCATTGCCTCTGAATATGATATCATCAACAAATATTTCAACAATGAAAATGTTAGCATCGGTATCTTACTTCAAATAAAGATTATTGTTTTCACCAGTCCTTACAGATCCAATACTTATGAGATAGGAATGAAGTCTTTCATACAAGGCTCAAGGTGCTTGTTTCAATCCATACAAGGATTTGTGTTGTCTACATACCATGTTCCTCTTGTCTGGATCAACAAACCCTTTTGGTTGCTCAATGTATGCCTCTAGCTTAAGTATTCCATTTAAGAATGTAGATTTTACATCCATTTGGTATACCTTGAATCCTTTACATGTAGCATAAGAAAGTAATATTCTTACTCCTTCTAGCCTAGCAACGGGTGCCAAGGCCTCTCCATATGCAATTCCTTCTTCTTGTGCATACCCCTTTCATACTAGTCTTGCTTTTTTTTCTGTTGACTTCTCCATTCTTATTCAGTTTATTCCTGAATATCTATTTTGTACCGATGACATTCTTGTCATCTGGTCTTGGTACAAGTGTCCATTTCTTGTTTTTCTCTATTTTCTCAATCTCTTCATTCATAGCACTTATCAATTAATCATTATCAAGTGCAGCATTGATATATTTTGGCTCAAAATCACAAATTAGACATCTTGTGTTTAGAGACATACTTCTGGTTCTCATACTAGCCTTCTTATCTCCTATGATCTAGTTTTATGGATGGTTCCTTTTGACATATTCTTGAAAGTATAGGTTCAGCTCTTTGTCTATCATCTTGATCAACATTATATCCATCATTTTTTTCTCCATCACTTGGTACATCATCTTGAGTAATATCCTAATTATTTGTATTTGTAGCCTGATGCTCGGGTGCAATGATCTGTTGCTCTGGACATCTACATTGTTGGTTGGGTAGAGTGTCAAGTTCTTAATTTTAAACAAACTTGTATTCCTCTAGTTGTTAGAGGCTTTATTGAGGCATTTATAAGCCTTTCTCTTGGTGGACTACCCTAGAAAGATTCCTTGAGCACTCTTGGAGTCAAGCTTTCCATTTCTATCATCTTTTAAGATATAACATTGACTGCCAAATTTTTTGAAGTAACTTACATTAGGTGTGTAACCATACCATAGCTCATAAGGTGTCTTCTTGGTGTCTTTCTTCAATTGTACTTTGTTTAATGTGTAAACAGTAGTACTGACAGCTTCCCTCTACAAGATTTGGGCGATGCCTTTCTCTATCATCAGTGTTCTTGCACAATCAACTATGGATTTGTTCCTTCTTTCAGAAATTTTATTTTGCTATGGTGTTATCAGTGCAGAGACCTATCTTTTAATTCCATTCTCATTACAAAATTTAGTGAATTCGTCTAAAATAAATTCTCCTCCTCTATCTGATCTTAAGCATTTCAATTATTTACCACTTTATTTCTCAACCATTTCTTTGTACCATTTAAACATCTTGAATTCTTCAAATTTGTCTTTTAGAAACATTACTATCATCATTCTAGAGTAATTGTCAACAAAGACAATAAAATAAATGTCACCATAATAGCTCTTTGTCCTCATGGGTCCACATAAATAAGTATGGACTAATTCTTGAATGGCATCAGATGTATGGATTTTGCTTTTGAAACTAGACTTTGTCATCTTACCTTTTTAACTATTCTTAGACATGATATTATAAGGCTTAGTCATCATTGGTAAGCCTCTTAAATTTCTCTTTTTGCTTATTTTTATCATGTTTTCAAAGTTCACATGACACAATCTTTTGTGCCACAACCATATGTCTTAGTTTTTATCCATTAAACAAGTGGTGTTAGTATCATTCAGATAGAATAAGTTACCTTTTGTCTGCTCACCGGTACCAATTAGCTTTCCTGATTCATTGAAGATCTGTGCCTTCTTATTTTCAAATGCTACTCTGTTACCTAAATTATTCAACTGAGAAACACTCAATAGATTATAATTAAATCCTTTCACCCAATAAGAATTTTCACATTTTATCAGGTTATTCAACATTATAGTTCCTCTACCTTCAACTCGATAAGGTGTATCATTGTGTGCACCCTAAAATGGTTGCCTAGACTTTGGGCCCCATTTGTCAATTTATCAAATTTCCTGAATCAATGCTTTGGAACATTTTCAATTCAAATCAATTTCTTTGATCAAATTGTGTTTAATTCAATTATTCAATTATTTCAATATTTCCTAAGGTTTGATCATTTTTATCTAATTAAAAGATTTAATCTCTCTTTTAATTAAATAAAATTCCTCTTATTTAATTAAAAGATTTAATCTCCCTTTTAATTAAATTCCTCTTATTTAATTAAATTCAATTCCTCCCATTTAATTAAATAAAATTCTTCTAATTTATTTAATTGAAATAAAACCCCTCTTTTAATTAAAAAATAAAAATCCCCACTTAAAGCACTTTATTTGTTGAAAAAGGAAATGAACTAAATTAAATAAAAATTTCTTTTTTCCTCACATCTTCCTAAGTGGTGGGTTTTTGCCTCTTAATCGTAGCCTTTGATTTTTTGCCTCTTAATCTCAATCATTCACTTTTCTTTAAAATGACACCTCTCCTTCTCATTTTCATATTAGGTTTTCATAATATTGTTATGCTGCAGGTTTGGAGAGAAATTTTGGAGGAGAATTTGAGCACTCAAGCTCTCTTCTTGTTTTCTTTATTCTTGCATTGATGGCTCCTCATATAGATTAGAATCATGTTTATTTCCATAGATTAGATTTGCATTCATATTTCCTTT
>MU224488.1:211510-223896 GCA_018584345.1 Thuja plicata
GAGGGCCTTCATTTTACATTTTTACACATCCATGACTAGAGAGCTATGGATCGATATTTGAGGCCTCATTCTTGAGCAACCTTGAATGGAATGATTCATAGAAGTGTGAAAACATTTATGCACACAATTATTACCCATTCTTACTAAACCACCATTATAGTATTCAAAAGTCTCAAAATTTTATTTGTCACCAGTCATGTGTTGAGTGCAGCCACTATTTATTATCCAAACATTATTTTTAATAACTTTAGATATGAGTGCAATTTCTACATACCTTTCTTCATCATCTTCTCAATCATCTTTTACTGCCACAAACACCATCTCAATGGTTTCATCAAATTCGGTGTCAGTATCTTCGTCTTTGCATTTTCCTAGGTAAATGGCCTTCTTTCCTTAGTCCTTATAGTCTCAGGTATCTCTTCTTTTAGCAAAGTCTCCAATCTCTTTACAATTAAAAAAAAAAGTGGTAATTTACCTTTGTATTTACCTTTGCCTCTCTACATTCTTCTCGCCATAAGTGTTTCAATTTAATCAAGATCTTCTTCATCACTTGCACTATCACTATCTTTTCTCATAGTGTGTTTATGACTTGATGTAATTATTCTCAAAGAAGATTTGAATGCGGAATCTATGTTTTGTAAGACACTATTATCAAAATTGTTCATCTCAAATGAAATCAGTCTTCCAATCAAACTATCTAGATTAACATTGCTATTTGCTACTACTATCATTTCTTGTATGGAAAATACTCTAATAGCATAAGTAGGAAGTAAGGTTCTTAGACTTTTACTTACCATTGTATCTTCTTATAGTACACCTCCAACTCCCTGGATAGCATTGACTACCTCTTTGATTCTTGTGTTGTATTTTGTAATTTTTTCACCTTCTTTCATTCTGAGATCATCAAAATTTTATCTAAGGCTTTTTGCCTTGGCTCTTAGAATTTTTTTGTCACCACCATGTACAAGCACCAATTTGTCTCACATCTGCATTGTAGTTTTTCAAGTTTTGACATCTTTAAATTCAGCATCAGGGAGTGAGGAAGCAAGCTCTATCATCATGCAATTGTGCTCATACTTCTCTCTCATTTGTTTAACTGTGGTTTCTCTTGTGGGAAATACATATTCAATATCTAAGTATTGAGTAACATCATTTCTGATACCTAATAAGTGGAGTCTTATTCTACTTTTCCATGAAGCAAAGTTGTCTTTCTTAAACTTGGGAATATCTTGTCTATTCATCTTGTGATCTTTAGCTTAGGTCTTGAAACCTTCCTTCTAAGAACACAAGCTCTGATACCAATTGTTAGTAATAACTAAGAGGGGGTAGGGGTGAATTAGTGGCCTCAAAAATAAATCTTTAAATCAAACCTTAAAATTTATTACCACTTTTAAGCCTCTAGTTATACTTAGTCCTACAAGATGAATGCCTTGAAATACTTATAACAAATTACTACTTGTCGGAATGCTTTGTAAATCCTTCTTTTGTATGTTTACCAATAAGAAGTCTTCTATTTACCGAAACATGGTATATAACTAGTGTATACCGATCAATCTAGAATAATTTATGTGAAATGCAAAAATAGTAAAGTAATGAAACATAAACACATAATACCAAGATTTTTAACATTGAAACCTTGTTAAGAGAAAAACCACTGGGACCAGTACCCCAAATATTCACTCTTCTGAAGTGAGCTCAGTTAAGAGACAACCTTGTTAAAGGTTACAAACACACTGTTAGGTGTGACCTTGTTAGAGGATTTTAAAAATTATTTTTTCACTTAGTATCTGGCATCTAATGCTACCATCCTTTATCAAACACTCACTTGGTCTGCCAATAGGTATCGGGCATATCCAATGCTACTTTGTATGATAATTTTTTTTGATACTCCTTGGGATGTATCTCAATTATAGAAGACTTTTAAGTCCTGCTTGGTTAAGAGACTTGATGCTTCAATAGTTAAACTGAAATAGTAAAGTGACCTGTTCACATATACAACTTAATTACAAATTTTCTTATCTATTGTAAGTGCATTACCTGTCTTATCAATATAATCAATTCAATACCTTTTCTCTACATTGTTTAACTCTGTGATTTTGTCTTGCTATTTGTTAGTGTCTGTAGAATCTAGCTCTTTCCTTATCTTGTTGATCAGGTCTAAAGGAAGAATTTCCTCTGCTTCAAAATCTCTTTAGCATCTTTCCTTTTATCACTTTTCTTCCCTTTTTCCCCCAATTTTGTAATGAATTAGGTTATCTCTATATACACATGATTTCACCATTTCTTGGCTTTCTTGATTCTTGGTGTAATCCACAATTCTTGCCAATTAGATTTAAAGAAAAACTCTACTTTAATCTCAAAGAGATCTTTCCAACTGGATAAAGAAGCTTTAAATCCTTTACTTATCTCTGGCTTTATCTTGTTGATTAAAACAATAAAAAGTGCTAGTTAAGTCTATCTTTAGCTCTTGACAGCTAAGCATTTTGTCATTTTTTGAACTCTCTATCCTGTCAGTCAATAATTTAGTTAGTCATCAGTGATAACTGATTGTTCCTTCAGTGTGACTTCAGTTGTCTTCGGGGTCTTCGTCCGTTAGGCAACACTGTAAATTTCTCCATTGGGTTACTTTGTGCTTTTCTCGTCTGGCAACACTATGACTTTGCTCGGTGGTAATGCTATGCATTTTATTGTCAGGTAACATTCTAACTTTTCTCTTTTACTCTAACCATCGGTGTGCACTTTTTTGGTGTATATAGTCACTTTATGAATATATGACTTATATGCATTACTGATAGCATAGCCTTTGATTCATTGGTTCTTTGAAGTCTTTATCAACATGTTCATGACCAAATAGATTATATCAATTTGACATCAATGATAATACAATACATTAACTAATTTAATGCCTTGCATGATCATCAACTTAACATATTCAAATATTCAATCAGTTATAGTTCATCATTATTTGCAGAATTTTATTTGCATCACGATCTTGATTATACAAATTTTCCCTGTCATGTTTGGCAGGGGATGGGGAGATTTTCTAATCAATTCAGAGGGCCTAATGCCCCAGTGGGTTCCAATAAGCGGGCAAAGGTGGGTCCAAACCTTTTGGTCATACCAAAAGGTTTGAAATTGGTAGTTGTAGGACAGAGTGTACCAGATGAAAGGATCAAGACGGATGTCTTTTCTAGTATTACAAGTATCACAACATAGGTTTAGGATATGTGATTTGATCATTTGGGGAGATACATGTTTTTTTCCCATTCTAGCATTCCTCCACCTGTAGAGGATGCAACCTCTAGTGATGATCCATAACAGATAGTAAACATACCATCTCCCTTAGAGGTTATAGTTATATCAGATTTGGACCATTTGTGTCGTATGGGCACATGTTTATCCAATGATCAACCTTTCTCATATCAGGCTTTATAAATTATCGATGGAGTTCCTCTTAGGGAGGTCCCATTATTTTTCCCTACCATTCTTACTAGATATACTAGATCAGATTCTTAGGGTGCACAGAGACATGAGATATTTTTGCACCACCTATAGCTCCTCAGTAGACTATGCTTGACAAGGATGCACCTCACCAGTCTACTCAGGCCACTTCATCATGTCCATCTCATCAACTTTTTACCACCTTTCTTATAGATGACCAGATTGATCTCGGTGATGTGTTCTTACATGATTCATATTTGAGTGTTATCGTATTATATTATTGTTGGATGCATATGCTTTGTAAGTCATCCCATGAGTATATTTTATTATCCCACATGCATAGGTAGTAATACTTGTCTAGAAGATACTTAGTATATAAGTGTGTGTTGAGGCCTTTGAAGGCCCCAGTGAATTTATTGTATTGAGCTTGCTCAAAGGAGGTTACCCCCTTGAAGTGGCCTGCAATCAATATATTCATTATGATTTATACTTCTATTCTATATTTCTATTATTTCATGCATGTTCATCATATTGCCATAGGAGGTTCCTCTCATCTGGTATCAAAGCACTTTCTTGGGCTCAGTGGGTGGAAATTCTGCCAAAAAAAATTTTTGACGTGGCCTTTAGGTGCTGTGTTAATTACAATACTTCTTTTTTACATCTGGGTTCATTTCAAATTACAATAATTCTTCTTCTTCCAGGAATTCATTTCAGTTGTTAGTATCCAAGTGATTTCCTCTGAGCGGACTATTTCAAAATTTAAAAAAAAAAAAATTCTTCTATATGGTTGTCACCCGTGGAGGAGAAAAAATCATGGAGGAGAAACTTGCATCCCTCAAGACCAAACTTCAAGATCTGTATGACAAATTTCTCAGTCTCACTCTTCAACATTCAACCTTGAACTGAAACCATTCTGGAGACGTTGGGTTTTCTTCTAGCAATTTTTGTGGACCAAAGCTTGATTTTCCTCACCTCAATCGTGCTGATCCAACGAGATGGATTTACAGAGAAGACCAGTATTTCATCTTGCATAATACCCTGTATATCAACAATGTCCCACTTGCATCTTTTCATTTGGAACATGAAGCTCTTCAATGGTTATGTTGGTGCATCAAGGCTCATGAAGACCCAACCTAGAAAGAATTGTGCATACTCCTTTCATAGTGCTTTGGCCCTAGTGCTTTTGATGACTTCACAGGAGCACTCACTAAACTTTGCCAAACACGTAGAGTAAGAGAATACTAGACAAAGTTTTAAAAATTAGCTAATCACACAGAGGGATTGTGTGATAAATTCTTTCACAGTTGTTTTTTCAGTGGTATGAAGGATACACTTTGATCTGAAGTGAAAATGTTATGTCCCTCTACAATGATGGAAGCCCTTTGGTTGGCTAAGTTAGTAAAGGACAATATTAGTGCTCTACAACATTCTAGATCTAATTTTGTTCCATTCCAAAATATGGGTTCTCCACACCCTCAAGTCACGTCAGCTCCCAGAACTACTCCTATCAAGCACTTGTCTAAAACAGAGATGCGGGCCCGTCGAGAAAAAAAAGGTTTTTTTATAATTCTGATAAGAAATGGTCCCAGGGTCATTGATGTGTTTAGCAAAATCTCTATCTCTTGGATGTGGATTCTCCACCTGAACTGGAAGAGTATGTAGATGCTTAGGAAATATTAGATGATGAGGTTGAGCCTCAACAATTGCTTGTTGAACCTCCTTCACCAGAATCCCAACCAGAGATATCTATCCATGCTTTGGCAGGAGTCACTACCCCACAAACCATGTAGGTCTAGGGTTACTTAAAGAAGACCCCTCTTACTATACTCATTGATTATAGTAGCACTCATAACTTCATTGACCCCTGAAAAGCCAAACAGGCTAATTGCTTTGTACATCCCTGATCTAGATTTGAAGTCATAATTGCCAATGGGGGCACTTTACCTTGCAAAGGGAAATGTCTCAATGTGTGTCTCTCTATTGGAGAATATAACCTGCACTCTGACATTTTTTCCTTTCTCTTTGGTGGATGTGATGTAGTTTTTGGAACCCAATGGTTATGCACTCTTGGCCCCATTCAATGGGATATTGATGACCTTTGGATGCAGTTTTCAGCCAATGGGAAACAAGACACATTGAAAGCCTTACAAACGAGGTCTCTCAACATCATCAGTTCACATCATATGGAAAAGCTTCTTAAGAATAATTCACATGGCGTCATCGCAGATCTACAATAAATTTTGGATAATTATTCAGGTGTATTTTCTGAACCTATTGGATTTCCACCTTCTCGCCTAGAGGAACACCATATTCAGCTCCTTCCATGCAGCATCCCACCCAACATCAAGCCATGTCGCTACCCATTTCATCATAAGATCAAAATCGAGATGCTCATTCGTGACTTATTGAAGCAAGATATTATTCACCCTCGTACCAATTCCTTTTCTTCTCTAGTTCTTCTTGTCCACAAAAAAGATGGGTCATGGCACCTCTGCATTGAATTTCAAGCACATAATCATCTCACCATAAAGGATAAGATTCTCATTCTGGTTGTTGATGAACTTCTTGATGAAATTCATGGCACTCATTTTTTCTCCAAGTTGGATCTTCGTTCTGGGTATCATCATATTAGGGTTAGTCAAGAGGATATCCCTAAAATAGCCTTCCACACACATGATGGTCACTATGAATTTTTAGTCATGCCCTTTGGCCTCACTAATTCTCCTTCAACATTTTAGGTAGTGATGAATAAAATATTTTGGCCCTACCTCCGTTAATACATTCTGGTATTCTTCGATGATATCCTCATTTATCAAAAAACTTGGGCTGAGAATGTCCATCATATGGAGCTCGTAATGTGACTTCTCTATGATCATCAACTTTATACAAAACAATCTAAATGTGTGTTTGGCTAGGAGGAAGTGGAGTATCTTGGGCATATTGCTGCACACCAAGGGGTTTGGGTGGATCCTACAAAAATTGATACCATGAAAAATTGGCTACATCCTCAAACTCTCAAGAGCCTTGAGGGTTTTTTTGGGCTGACTCCCTATTACTGCAAGTTTGTCAAGAATTATGGGAAGATTGTAGAACCATTGACAACTATGTTAAAAAAGGATGCTTTTACCTGGACCCAGACTACTGAGAATGCATTTGAACAACTGAAACAAGCTATGTGTAGTACACATGTTCTCGCTATGAGATATTTTTCCAAACCCTTCACTATTGAGAGTGATGCTTGTGGCAATGGACTAGGTGTTGTCCTCCTTCAAGATGACCATCTTATTGCATTCACTAGCAAAGCCCTTTCTAGTAATAATCTAGACCTATCTACATATGAAATAGAAATGCTGGCTATTTTTCATGTTCTATAGAAGTGGTGGCCATACCTCCTAGGGAGTCATTTTTGCATCAATACCAATCACCAAAGCCTGAAATATTTCCTAGAACAATGAGTATCCTCTCGTGCACAACATAAATGGGTCAAAAACTCATGGGGTATTATTATGAGATCACATACAAGAAGGGTAAGGACAATATTGTGGCACATGCTCTTTCTCGCACTTTTGATGATCAAGCTTCCCTTTCATCTATTTCTATACCAATTCCCAATTGGTTAGAATCTGTTCAGTAGGCCTATGTCAATGACTATTTTTTTATCTCAAATCATTCACTAGTTGGCCAATAATCCTTCTTTTTTACCACATTACTCTTGCAATGGTGCTTCTCTCTGATAAAAGGGGCATCTAGTGCTTCCTCAGAATCCAGATCTGCAATAGGCTATTTTTTATGAATTACATGCTTCTCCTTTGGCAAGGCACTATGGGTTCCTCAAATCTTATGAACGAGCAAGGAAAAACTTTTTTTGGAAAGGAATGAAACAGATGATTCAATAGATGGTGGTTGAATGTGATACTTTCCAATGCCACAAGGGTGAAATGACCCTCCTCCCTGGCTTGCTGGAACCATTGCCTATCCCTACATGGATTTGGACTGATATTTCTATGGATTTTATTAAAGGGCTTCCTACATCAGGCGGCCAGATAGTGATCTTTCTTGTGGTTTATCATCTCTCCAAATATAGTCATTTTGTGCCCTCAGCCACAACTATACTTCCTCCTTAGTTGTACAACTCTTCATGGACCAGATCTTCCATCTTCATGGCCTCACTTCTGTTAGTAATAACTGAGAGGGAGGGGAGGTGAGTCAGTGGCCTCAAAAATTTATCCTTAAATCAACCCTTAAAACTTATAACCACTAATTATGTCTCAATTTATCATCTTTCCTACAAGATGTATGCCTTGAAATACTTTTATCAGTTTTCTACTTGTCAGATTGCTTTGCTAATCCCTCTTTTGTATGATTACCGATAAGCAGTTAACTATTTAGCGAAACCATGTAAATATGCAGAGTATATCAGTCAATCAAGAAATGCATATGTGAAATGTAAAATAGTAAAGTAATAAACCATAAACACATAACACACAAATTTTAACGTGGAAACCCTATTAAGGGAAAAACCACTGGAACCGGTACCCCAAATTTTCACTCTTTTGAAGTGAGCTCTATTAGGAGCCAACCCTGTTAAAGATTACAAACACACTATTAGGTATGACCTTGTTAGAGGATTTAGAAATAGTTTGTCAACTAGTATCTAGAATCTAATGCTACCATCCTTGATCAAACTTTTTTGGCCTATCAATAGGTATCGGGCATATCCAATGGTACTTTTGTGATCAAACATTTTGATACTCCTTGGGATGTATCTCAATTGTAAAAGACTTTTAAGTCCTTCCTGGTTAAGAGGCTTATACCTCAATGGTTAAACTAAAAATCTAATGATCTATTCGCACATACAACTCAATTTTAGATGTTCAGATCTATTGTAAGTTTATTACCTCTCTGATCAATATAATCACTTATACCTTTTATCTACACTGTTCTTCTCTAAGATCCTTGTCTCACTGTTTGTCATTGTTTCCAGAATCTAGCTCTTTCCTCAACTTGTTGATCAGGACTGAAAGAAGACTTTCTTCTCCTTCAGATTTTCTTTAGCATCTTTCCTCTTCTCTTTTTCTCCTCACCTAATCCCCCATTCATAATAAATTGGGTCTGTCTCTATATAGACATCATTTCCCCTTTTCTTGGCTTTCTTGATTCTTCATGTGTTCCACAATTCTCACTAATAGATTTAAAGAAAACTCTAGTTTTATCTCAAAGAGATCTTCTTACCAACTAGAAAAATCAACTTTAAATCAATTATGTATCTTTGGATTTATCTGGGTGATTAAAACAATGATAAGTATCCATTAATTCTATCTTTAGCTTCTTGACACCTAAGCATTTTTTCATTTTTTGAATTCTCTATTCTATAGGTCAACACTTTAGTTAGTCCTCAATGATAACTAAATATTTTGTCGGTGTGATTTTAGTTGTCATCGGGATCTCCATCCTTATCTTCTCCATCAAGCAACACTGAAGTTCTTTCCATCTATTACTCTGTGCTTTGCTCACCAGTCAACACTGTAACTCTGCTCATTGGTAATGGTGTGCATTAGCTCGTCGGGTAACACTATGACTCTGCTCTTTTTCTTTGACCATCGATACGCTCTCCCTTAGTGTATGCAGTCACTTAGTGAATACTTGACTTGTGTACATTACTGATAGCATAGTCCCAATTCATCAGTTTTTTGAAGTCTTTGGCAGTATTTCAATGACCATGCAGATTATATCAAGTTGAGATCAATGACAATACAATACAATAACTAATTTAATGCCTTGCATGATCATCAACTTAACATCTTCAAACATTCAATCAGTTACATGTAATCAATCTCTCATGTTGGCATTGATGACAACATACTACATTATCATGCTAAACTATTACTAATATAATATGAAATATATAGTTTCATGTAACTATTACAAATGTCTGGCTATTGGTAAGATCAAATACCTTTGATTTGATTCTTACAAATTTATTTCTATCTTTAATCCCTTCACTAGATAGATGTAGAATCTTTCCTTCTCTGATTTGATGTATTCTCCTTTTGTGTCAAATTCTCTCCATTTTATTATTCTCCTTTCTTGTGATGTCTTTTTTTAGTAATTCCTTTCCTTTGTGTTTAATCTCCATTTCCTATTACATTCTTTCTCTTTGGATACTTTGATAGATATAATCTCTTCCTGAGATGATAATGGATAAACTCTCTCCCTTTGACATCAATGCCAAACAAACATATTTGCATTTATTCCTTGAATTTCCCAATCCATCGGCAATAACTCTGGTGCTTGTAGTAGATAAATACCTTGTTGTGTATAGATGTATCATTGAAGTCCATCTCTTTTCTTGCATCAACATCAATGATATTCTGATAATATGCAGGCTGATGAAGCCTTCTAGTTAGCTTACCGACCAGTAGACAAGGGTCTATCCCCTAGTCTCTTTCTCAAGTATTCAAATGCATCCTTGGGCAGTGGCTTGGTAAAGATATTGGCCAATTGTTACTTTGATTGCACATACTCAAGTATCACCTCCTTTTCCTAAACTTGTTCTCTCAAATCATGATACTTGATGGCAATATGCTTTGTTTTTGCATGCATGAATAGATTCTTTGAAATGTTTATTGTTCTTGTATTATCATAATAGATAATTACTGGTTCTAAAATTTTCATATGCATACCTTCCAGTAACTGTTTGATCCATGCAATATTTGAGCAGTTTGAAGTAGCAACAACATCCTCTGCCTCTATACTAGATTGAGAGATGCATCCTTGCTTCTTGCTCATCCATGTGACAAGTTTGTCACCCATAAAGAATGGTCCTCCAGTTGTGCTCTTCTAGTCATCAATATTTCCAGCCCATTCAATGTCAGTAAAGGCCTTAATTTTAAATTTTCCTTTTCTCTTATACCATAAGCTATATTCCTTGGTATTCTTCAGATATCTTAGGATTCTTTTCATAGCAGTAATATGTGATTCTCTAAGATCAGCAGAAAATCTAGCAACTATTCCTATTGCATGAGCAATATCTGGTCTAGCATGTACAACATACATTAGTTTTCCAATCATTGATCTGTACAAAGTCTGATTTACCTCTAATGACTTGTCTTCCTTTTTTATCTTACATCTAGTTGCCATCGGTGTTCCAACTTGTTTGGACTCTTCCATCTTGAATATTTTCAGTACTTCTTTGATGTACTTGGATTGTGTAATGAAAATACCTTCATCTTGTTGCAAGATCTGTAGACCAAGAAATAACTTGATCACTCCAAACATAGACATCTCAAACTCTTTGCTCATTTAATTCGCAAATAATTTTCACAACATATCATTACCTCCAAATATGATGTCATCAACAAAAATCGCAGCAATCAAAATGTTAGCATGAGTATCTTCCTTCAAATAAAGATTACTATTTTCACTAGTCCTTACAAATCCAATACTTATAAGATAGTAATGAAGTCTTTCATACCAGGCTTGGGGTTCTTGTTTCAATCCATAGAGGGCTTTGTGAAGTCTACATACCACATTGTTGGAGATTTGCTTCTGTGCAAATAATTGATTGTATGTTTGCCATTGATGACAATATATAATATACAACAGGTATCCTATATGTTATTATCTATACAAATTCTTTAGAGATATGGATGCTTATTTCCATGGTGCATACATGTTCTAGTGGCTATGTGCATTCACACCAAGTCAGATATGCAATTTTAGTTGAGTTATGATTAGTCAGTTATGGCAGTTACAGTTTCTGGAGTTTATCTGTTAAGAGCTGACATAAATACAGTGTTTCTTGAGTTGTGCCTATCTTCGGGATATGCGCATTTGTATTCATGTTTAGTTATGAGTTAAAGATAATTATCCAAAGGTGCTAAACGTGTTTCAATAGAATCATGATGTAAGAGTTAATTTGGTGAAGCTGACTTTGTGAAGCATCATGTCTATTCAGTTTGAGTTGCACAATCCTAATTTGTATTGCGTACTTGGTTGAGCTGACAAGGAAGTTGATTAAGTGTTTCTAGATACCATCATTATCTTATCCTTTGTGAAGATACATATAGCAATTTAGATATGTTTTCTAAGTGTTGAAAATGTTGTGAAGAGGGAAAGACAGAGAAGAGCATAGTCAGGAAGAATAAGTTAAAGATCTATGTGAAGTAACAGAAGTTGATTGCAAATCATTGGAACTGGTCAAGATAGCATGTGTACTTAATAGTTCATTTACAAGATATAGTGTATATCTGTTATACTAAAGGTTGTAGCCTTCACCATCTTAGCAGTGAGCTATTGGACAGTGAGTCTGTTGGTGTCCAAAAATGTAGAATTGAATTTCCTTTGTTCTTGCCAATCCAATGATGGGAAATCCAATTATTTTTGGCCAACTAATGAGAATGATAGATTATGATCCTCTTCCCTTATGCTTCTGGCTTTGCAGGACCAAGGCGGGTGAACCTTCACCTAAACAGAATTTTTATAGCAGATAACCTGTGTATGGAACTCAAACTTCCATCTCTCAAATTATGGCAAGGAACTTGAAATAAATTTAACTGAAATCAATATATCATGTGTAACCACCTGAATTTGGTCTGTCGCAACTATAGACCCTATTTTCCCTAAGTGTGATCATACCCTTTATTTATGTCCAAACGACCCTATTACTGCTAGGCATAATTCTTTGAATCAATTTAATATCCTAGGTGATTTTAATCATTGATTTATATTAACTATTATAGCCATACAATTCAAATCAATTTTGACCAATCAAATCAAAATCAAACATGGCTATAGTATTTAATTATAAAGGAATTAAATAAATCCCTAAATCAAATACCCACTTGCAATTTACCCATTCCCCTAGCCTATTTAATTTAATTAAAATGGCTATAGTTCTCTAATTATTAAAAAGCAATTTCATTGTTTAAATAATTAATTCCTAT